>DWQL01000891.1:0-12998 GCA_018231265.1 Noctuana haematospila | reverse complement strand
ACAACAACCGACACGGGTTGGCCACTAACCCGTCTCCACAATTCTGTCTGCAATGGAGCAGCGTGGTGGACTACGCTCCAGGCCTTCCCCGGTTGTGGGCAAGCATTAAATAATTACCACATTGTTTATTAATTAATTCGTTAATTATCATAAAACTATAATTTATATTTCTATCTTATAATTATGATTATCAATGTAGTATTTCAAATCGATGTTGCCAGTTTTAGTATTATTAACATTACACGAGTGTTGCCCGTATCTAATTATTGACGTAAAAAAAAATTAAATAATAAAAACAGATCAAAATCGACGAACACAGCGAGCGAATGCAGCGACCCCATCCCTGAATACTCCGCAGCCGACGAGTTCCGGGAGGAGCGGTCGTGGCTCTCCGTGGCCCACAGTGGCGGCATCTCCAACTGTGATATGAAGGTATTGTTTAGGATTAGTATGGTACTACACTGACATATCGACCCCCATTTATCCAGTAATCTACTTATTTGTTTATCCATATATCTATCCTACCATCCATCTGTCTATACATAAACTTATCTTACTAGGATGTATAGCTGTTTTAGTTAATATGTAGTATAAGCTTTTTGTTTTAAGTTAGGTACCATCTACAACATACTTTGACCATCGCTATGGGTAGACTGGCAGAGAATGCCACGAGACATAATAACGAGATACATAAAGAATAAATAAATAAATAAACAGAATAAATTAATATACTTATACAATTCATCCATGCGTCTATACGCCCAACAACTATCCATTTATGTAATCATCTTTCTATGTATTTGTTCATAGATCTATACGCTTATCAACTATCCACATCTCTATGCCAACCAACTATCCATCGATCTAACCTGACATGTATTTATCCATTAATCTATCTATATATCCACCTATATATCTATTATCCGCCGGCTTTTTTCTCCCGGCCTACCTTAGCCAAAAGGGCGCCTAAAGCCGATGTACTGTGTTTTTGACGTTCGTCGAGTGTATACAAATACCTTATGATGAATAAAAATGTTTTTATTACATTTTTTTATTTTATCCACAGGTAATAGAGCCCTACAAGCGGGCGATATCCCACGGCGGCTACGACAAGGGCGAGGCGGCCATTATAGTTTTCAGCGCGTGCCACTTGCCCGACACGGCCAGGCCGGACTATCGTTATGTCATGGATAATTTGTTTTTGTGAGTCTGTCTTTGGTTTTTTTTTCTGTTAATTTAAAGAAAAATAACTTTTGACTTTTTTAATTTGTAAAAAAATAACTTTTAACTTTTTTAATTTGTAAAAAATACGTTTTTGTGATTTGTAAAAAAGTACTTTTAACGTTTGTAATTTGTAGAAAATAACTTAACTTTTGTCATTTATTTTGTAAAAAAACGACTTTTAACGTTTGTAATTTGTAGAAAATAACTTAACTTTTCTCATTTATTTTGTAAAAAAAAGACTTTTAACGTTTGTAATTTGTAGAAAATAACTTAACTTTTTGTCATTTATTTTGTAAAAAAACGACTTTTAACGTTTGTAATTTCTAAAAAATAACTTAACTTTTGTCATTTGTAAAGAAAACAACGTTTAACTTTTTTAATTTGTAAATAAATAACTTTGACTGATTTGTAAAAAAAATACGTTTAACATTTGCTATTTGTAAAAAATAACTTAACTTTTGTAATTATGTAAAAAATAACTTTTAACTTTTGTCTGCAATTGATTAATACACTTGTATTTGTGTCGTGATTATGTTTGTCTGTCCAGGTGTGTGTTTGCATGTTTATATGAGTCCTCTTTTATCGTTAGTGTTTAAGACTTAAGGGCGGTTTACACGTCACTAACTTACATTTTAACCGCCAGGTACGTAATTTGGACTTTGGAGCGGCTAGTAACGGACGAATACGTCCTGGTGTATCTCCACGGAGCCCGGCGCAGGACTCCGCCCTCGGCCGCATGGCTGCACGAGTGCTACAAGCTAGTCGATCGCAGGTAAGTTATTTTTAAAAATTCTTTCGTTAAAAATATGAGAAAATTCTTAATATTTTTTACAATAATTTTTTCTTTTTATATTTTATGCCAAGCAAACAGGCATGCGGGGCACCTGATGGTAAGTGGTCACCACCGCCTATAGACATGCGCAACACCAGGGGAGCCACCAATGCGTTGCTGGCTTTGAAGGAGAGCTCTTAATTATTCAATTAATAAGTATTTATGTAAAAAATATTTTTTTAGGCTTACCTTAGCCTTAAGGGCGCTTTTTAAGCAGAATTACCGTATAATTTAACGTTATTCCACTGTATACAAATACACTAAATACTTAAACTAAATACTTTAACAATATCAATCTTTATATTTTTAAAATAAATAAGATTGATCAACATTTTATTTTATTTGTCACTGGGCATTTACGCGCACTGAATAAACGTGTTGTCATTAATTAATTCATTCATTTTCTTTTGATGCAGGTTAAGAAAAAGTTTGAAGCACCTATATTTGGTTCATCCGACATTTTGGTTGAAGTCGTTCGTAGTTATAACTAAGCCCTTTGTAAGGTAAGTTACTTAACGGTTAAATAGACCTCATAAACGTGGACAGAAGCGCGCTGCGCCCCGCTGGTAGTGTGGATCGCAAGCGATCTTACTGTTAAGCAACGTCGGGCGCGGTCGGCACTCGGATGGGTGAACGCTAGTGGCTTCATGCGCGCTTCCGTGCTTCGGAGGGCAACGGTTGTTATCGACAGATAACAGTCGTTAAACCTGGTCGGGGGCCCTTTAGACGGTTTGACAACATCCGACTCGGGTTGGCCACTAACCCGTATCTCCACCAATCCGCATTGCAGCAGCGTGGTGGAGTATGCTCCAGGCCTTCCTCGGTTGTGGGGAGAGACCCGTGCCCAGCAGTGGGACATAAAAAGAGCTGAAGGCAATAATCTGATCTATTTAGATTCAATTAAAATAGGTGCTACGTAAGTAGACTACGTACCTGTTTTTATAATAACACAGTGGCATCTATAGAATCTATAACAAAAGACTTAATTTTTTATCTGAAATGGTGTCAAACAAGTGTAGGTTACCTATTCCATCTAAATCTTAGCATTGAGTTGTCATCTTTGCTAAAGTTCTTTCGTTTTGTAGTAGATAGAGTTATTGACAGCGCGCATAATTCTTATTAACAGTGGTTATATTTTATCTGAACTGAGTAAAGTTGTGTTATAAGTATGGTTATGTTTTATCAACATTAGTGACTTACCAGATTCGTCCCTCTTGGCAACCCTAACCGAACCCAAGACTGTGACTGATGCTGCTATTTTGTACACGAGAGTATTTGATGTTTAGTGGCGAACTAGCAGAAATTTATTTTGCCGTTTTCACCTAGTAGGTAACCGTAACCATAACCATAGGTATTGTTATGTAGCTAAAGCTGCGGTAGGATAATAGGTATACCTAATTACTTATCTACATAATAATATGATCTATTAGATATTGTCTACCATAACATCTTAAAGAGCTGTATAATGTACCTACCTATACAACAACCTGTCTTTTTCCCGCGACTTCTTCAACCTACATTAAATTTTTCACAAAATCATGAGAAATTTGTAGGTAGACCACTCTTCCTTTCCCAGCAACATTATGACTTATGTACTGTCTGAGGGTAAGGCTATCTAATAATTCTAATATCTACACAACTTAGGTAGGTACCTAAGTATAAACGGCCGCACTCAGAGACGTTTAACGATTACTTAACCTTCTCCTTAGTACTGATTTACAAAGGCGAATCACTCAGAGACTCTCACCGCACCGCACTCACCGCACTCAGAGACGTTTAACGATTACTTAACCTTTTCCTTAGTACTGATTTACAAAGGCGAATCAGTACTAAGGAGAAGGTTAAGTAATCGTTAAACGTGTCTGAGTGCGGCCGTATGTGTTCCAGTGTTGCTAATCTGTATACATTATCCTTGTAGATACATCGTGAAATTATCAATTAATTAACTAATTAGTAGGTCATTATAAATAAGCCTCTTAACGAGAAGTTTAATTGGAATGAACTATTTTAAATTCTGTAAAAACATCGACTTATAAAAAGCTGTAGGTTTAATTTTTAATTAGGCAAGAGTGTTTAATTACGATACACAGCTGCAGTACCTAGCTATTAACTATTTCTACCCACATATTTATGATCCATCAAAACTCACAAATAGTAGAATCATAATTAAAAAACAAACATCTGTTAAGAAACACAGCCAAGATGGCGGACAAGCGGCGAGTTCGCGCCTATTTCAAGTGTTCTACGTAACGCGCTCATAACAGATGAAGATACGACGCGAGATTAATCGTCTGGATTCCGGGAAGCTCCATCGCTATTTCTGCTCACACTAGCGTTTACTATACAATGCTGGATTTGCTAATACCCATAGAGATATATAATTGAAGATCATTGGCGGCAATTTGACTGAAAATATAGGTACAGATATAAAACAGAAAAAGTAAAACATGTTGTGGAAACCTTAGGTAGAAACATTAAATACAAATCAATTTTTATTTAATTTTGCCCCAATTATTAATTATTTTTTAGGGCAATTTATTAAAATTACCCTAAAAAATTTCTTTAAATTTAATTTAACTATTTACTATAAAAAGGTAAAGCAGTAAAGTTACTATTTTAAAACTATTTTGAAACCTATTTTGAATTTCTCAATTATTCACGAATTTCATTGTATTAAAAAGGTAGTTAGTTATTGATTAACCTTAACACTAGGCAACATAAAGATTAAATTATTTTGTTTTTATCTGTGCCACCAATAATTTTTTTAAAACCTAGATTCCTGCAAATCCGCAATCCGCAACTGATTTCATGCCCATTCGGACGCAAAGCGAATAAAAAGATTTGATGTAGATACGAAGCGATTATGACTGGGAATTTAGCAGTTGTAAAACTGGATAACCGAAATTAGATTAAATCTTTTGAACACTTTGCGTTCATTTATATTCTTAAAGGGGAGATGCAAAAACTTTTTGTGTTGAGGGAAGATTTTTTATACAAAGTTTAACTTTAATTTTTAATATAGGTATATAACGTTAGGTATACTTATACCTAAAAAATAATTATATAAGTTGTTACCTACCTAGCTACTTAAATTGGTAGATAATGTTTTGATTTTACTCACTTAGGTACTAGTAGCTACTAATATTTTTGAAAATCTATCGACCTACCTATAGGTGGTTACTTATTTATGGACAGTTTTAAATCTGGGTAGGTAAGTATCTACAGTATGTACAATAACCTTAATCTAGAGTGGTTTTGTATGTATTGTAGGTATTTGTATCACTTTAAATAGATAAGTACCTACCTACCTACCTACTTGTTATGTAAATCCTACATCTAACACGTCAAATCTACCTATTGGATATATTTTTTATTATTAGCAAACCGTTCGCACACAATAATTTACTAGATTCTTTATATAGTAGGTATATTTGTAGGTACCTATTTTTACTACTAAACTGTCTTCACTGTAAGGTGATGGGAAAACAAACTGCTGGCTTTATTGCGTGAAAATATTATAACAGATAAGTTTATTTATTACAAAAATAATAAAATTAACTTTAACTACTTACTCTACAATCACTGGTCGCTGCTCGCATCGAAGCAACAAAGAGAGCAAGTAGACTGAAACTTGTTTTTTCGTAATCTGTTTTGTGGTCGACCGTTAATATCTTCAGTAATCAACACCTAGCGAATGGAAAGTGAGGGTTTTCTACCAATCACAATCCAGGATTCCGACCCTTCACACCATAGGCGTGAAACCTGACACCTTTGCTACCTTGACTTTCTAAATAACCTATATCCATCGGCAAAGCACACAAAAATAAACTATATCACGTGAGAACAGAGTTGCGTTTCCAATGTAGAGTCAGGTGTGAAAATTGACGCCTATACAAGAATCGTAATCCGTATTGGCGGAACAGTTGAACCGACCTTAACACAATGACGTAAGATCAACTTTCCTCTAACTACGCTTGACCACTGTAGAGTGCTTGTAACACAATTTTGAATCTTATTTTTAAAAGATTTACGGTTTCTTTTAGATTGGTGTGTGCGGGTGTTAAATTTAACACCTAGTCAGCGTTCTGTATTATCTAAGCGTGGTTACTATTGGTCGAAGGATTCATATTTAGATAAAAGATAGGCATACAAACAAACGAACTATGTTCAATATGAGTTTCTATGTGTTCTAGATGGTCGCTAATGTTATGACGTAGATACCTAAACTAATAATAAAATAAGTGTGGACGATTGAAAAATGGAAAAAGAGAAATGTTTTGAAAACGTAGATAGCAAAATAATTAATGAAATATGTATGACAAATAATACCTAAAAGAAAATTTAATGTTCCCAATATCTACTTAAAAACATTTAATTTTATCTATTGGTGATATAACATAACAGGTACATTTTGGGATTGCTCAACTACTTAAGTAGTTAATAATAAGATAACTACCTAATTAAGTAATTACTTAACGTAAGTTAACTTTACAAATTAGAAACACAAGTAGGATTCTCCGTCACCATTATTCCATATTTTACCTAACTCCAAACTCAACCTCATCGAAAAAGGAATTAATTACCTACCTACAGAAAATTAAAAAAAGCAAAACAGAACACAAAATTAAACCAATTCTGATTAACGGAACGACATTCGAATATTCTTTGTTCAAATGTTCAAATTAGTTCCCTTTCCTTTTGCCGCCAACCGCAGGGCTGTCACATTTACGCGCCAATGAGCAACTTCGTTATTTTTTACAAGCTACCGCTCGCGACTTCGTTCGTTCGAAATCACTTCGCACAGTAAATAGGTAATTTTACAAACACGAGGCAATAAAACTTACTCGGTCCGATATAAGTAGACACAAAAACTATTTAGGCTGTACCTAACCAGGTATAATTAAGAGGCACAGATGGTATCTACCTACTTTCATTGTTATTCACCATTATCATCAGGTCATCATTGTCTCCTATGTTCAGTCCATAGTCCCCATAGATGTGGTCTTCGCATACCTATCAACCGTTCAAGAAAGGCTTACCTTGTTACCTTGTCTCACGCATTGTTTTTTCTCTGTATCAAAAAGGTTACCTACCTATTATTATTGTTAATTCCATTTTTATTCTATTTAAATATTATTATTTATATACTTTATCATAACTCTGCAAAAAAAAAATATTACAAACAAACATACATAGACACAAGCAACACATTAATAATTAGTTTTAATAGTATCTAAGTACCTATTTTTCCCAATTCTCACCCAACCTTTCTACGAGTAGGTAGGTACATGTCTACCTAATATCCATTTTCAAACTGTTCTCGAATTACGTGTCTATTTTAATTGAAACTTGTCTATGACACGGGATCTGTCACTATCAAACCATAGATTTTTTGTTTTTTTTTTTGTTGTTTTTTAGACAAAGGGCTCTAAATTTTTTACTTTTAATTTTATTAGTCGGCTGATATCGATTTCAATAACATGGCGTGGGTATCTTCATCAGTAGTTTCAAATTGAAGTGTCTGTTTCAATCGTTAAAGATCTCTAACAGAAGTTGATTGGTTCTAAAGGTTTGAGGTACCTATCTTAAATCGAGTTTATACACGTGTATCGATGATAGAGAAATGGAGATATTTTTTTCCGATTGGCTCTATCGTGTAAGTGGCTGAGATCTTACAAGTAAATCTATGACGAGATATTACACTACCATAAATGGTTTATTATTTTTTAAACATTTTTATGGCAACATATTTTAAAAGTCTAAGTGCTCAGACTAGTTAGTAGGTAGGTACCTACTCCGACTAAAGACAGCTAGTAGGCTATTTCTTTACATTTATCGAGTTGGATATCATAATTTTAATTTTACGTTATTTAGCAGAAATCCAAAAAAAAACTATATTTTAAAAAACAAAAATATAAAAATCAGCGACATTTTTTTTTTCATAATAACATTCGATATTCGAATACAATCTGTACCTCTGCATCACTGGCGGTAACATAATGCATCCTATTACGCTTTTGTTTAAACGTCAAACGCATTGTCGGCGGTACAGATGTACCTATTCGTGTCCGTATTGTGTTCGATTTTCGAGTTGCTCATACCGCGTTTATTGTATTCAACTTTTTTGGCAGCTTGCCTTATTTATATGCGTTGATGCGTGAACCGAGATTATTGTAATTAGGTCCCTTCGCGTGTAACAGAAGTGTTGGCTTTATTCCTTTTTTGAAATGAACAAATTATAAGATTTTAGTTAAGCCGACTGTAGGTACAAAGAATTAGATATAACGAGTAATTTGTAAACAAATATTTCTATGGAGGTACAAACGTGAATAAAGTTGATTATTTCCTTAAATTTTAATGGACCTAATAAAGGTTTTTTTTTATCTAGTTTGGAACTATCTGGTATCCATTTCTTTTTATGATGCTGATTTCTTCTCGCAACTGTAGAAGTTTAAAACTGACTTTGGCATTCTAATGCAGCCTATTGAAAGGAACAAAATAAAAAAAAGTCAAGACTAACTTAACCATTAGGTACAGTTGAATTATTTTTAATCCTATACGTATCACACATTGCAAACAAATTAAAACAGCAGTAAGTAACATGTTAATTAAATAGCTATTTTACTTGCACATTATAAAAAAAATATTTATTCGTACTTTATCACGATACCTCGCGTGTCATATAACAATTGGCACGTAAAGGCTTTGATTTCACAGCTGTTTTCATTTTTAACAGAAAATTATTAAGAATATGTTTTATGTAGTAATGCTTAGGTACGGGTTTTAATTGTTTATAAGAATCAAACAAGCAGTAGATGGATTTTCTTCAAAGGAATTAACATGGTGAACGTAACTTTCTAACCGCCCTAATGTACCTAAGTAGGTACATATTAAACTAAAATTATTGATAGGTATCTAAAATCATTGACAGTACACAATAGTACATACCTTACAATGAAATAAATCTTTCAATACCTACTTAAATGACATCTGTCCAAAACCCACCCCTATCTTTTGTATCCAGTTATAAAAAAGACACCCACTCACGGGAAGCCAGCAAAAAACGCGTTCACATCGCTGAAAAACGCCAAAAAATATCGTTCAGAAACCGCAACTGTCAAAATAATAAAAATCGATTACCTAATGCCGCAGCTACTAGACTTCTCTCTTTGAATGCTCCGGAAACTTTTCAAAAATCGAACAATAGGGAAGGAAGCGGCGACCGCAAGACGTTAAATTACCGGGCACATCCCTAATTATACGATTTTACTGTAATTTTGCGGTGTTCGGAGGGTTACTTGAAATCGCCACCTGAGTTGTGACGGTAGGATAACTGTGTATCAAGTTGTATTAACCGACCACTAGCCTTTTGTTGAAGGCTCGTTAAAAACGGCCCGTTTTTGAATTGAACGTGGTAAATTGAGGGAAATGGTGATGAGGGAAATGATCATGGCGGTGTCGGTGTGATGTAGTTACTGTATTGTAACGGGACAATGTTGAATTATTACATAGGAAATTTTGGTGTAATTCTTCCTAAATACTTGTAAATATTTTGTGGTTCTTGTCGTGTTTGGCTGTTGCTTTTAGACATATCATTATTTACTAGCTTTGCCGCGCAATTTTACCCGCGTTAAGAATTTAAATGTAATTCTTGATAGCCTATAACCTTCCTCATGATTGTAGCTATCATACACAAAAAGAATTTTACAAATCCGACTTGTAGTTCCAGAGATTAGCGCGTAACAAACAAACAAACTCTTCAGCTTTATATATTAGTATATACATATATCAAAATCGAAACGCTTTCGAAGCCCGCTCGCGGCTTATCGCTTGCTCTATCAGTGCATTTACGATGAAGTATGGAAATTTATGACGCGCACAGACATACAAACCAGGTATGTTTATTGTAGGAGTTTAGCGTGACGCGACCACCCGTGGGCTTGACTTTATGGCATGATGTATGGTCTCTTGATTGGGTTAACGAGTCCCGTTACTCAAAACTGTATTTATGTTTTTGATATGAGTAAAAGGGCACAGAGACAGATGATTTTAGCTAACGACGCTGCAGTTATTAACTGCTAACTTCAAGAAGCAGGCTTCAAGTCTTACCCGAGGCTGTATCTTTTCTTATATAGTGAGAAAACTTCTTTTTCGTTGACGGTAAAAACTCTACATTATAAATGAAGATTCTAAAGTAACTAGTGGCCAGTTCAATTTGCAAAAGTTGATAGGTTTTAATTTTTTATACAGTTGATTAGTTAAATAAATTATTAAATACGAACGAATACCTTTAGCACTAAAACCAGTTCTTAAGGAAAATAAAATGGAATGACATTATATTATCAAATCACATAAGTACTTTAGTGCCCTACAGCCTATCCTAAACTCATAAGAATTTCACCTCCCTGAGTTACGCTGTGGGTAATTAAATAATACTCTTATATGATTCCAAAGTAATAAAGAGGCCAGACTGATTAAACTATAACGCTATCTTGTGAAATATCCGGATTGTTTGGTGAAATAAAACCGAAATAACCAATCTTTGTAATGGCTAACTGGTTTTTTAACTGCGTCTTACAGCACTGGACTAAGCTCCATTGGAATGAAAGATTTTTAATTAAGAATATTTAATTAAATTGTATTCTAGTTTAAGTACTACACCTGTTCTCAGCGAACTGTTTTCCTACAAAGTTTAAAGTCTGCCGTATTCTGCTTAATAATAAGTAGGTAAGTAATTTGATTAACAGTTTTTTAAGGTAATTTTTGAAGCATAAGAAAGTACAAAATAATTTTTTAAATACACGTTACATTTTAATTAATTACCAACGTAAATTAATTAACTTTTAATTGCATCTCAGAGCCTCGAACTTGTAAAGCTTGTATTTTGGCTCTGATATATTAACACTGCCCTCCGGCTTGAGGATATTTTTAAAATAACTTTAACAGGAAGGTAATTATGGATGGTTGGCCGCGGCTTTTCTGTTGTTTCTAATTAAATCAGTCGCCACCTGTCCCCGTGCTCCCCTCTCCGCTATTCCCCTTTCTAGTGATGTTTTACGTACCGATTTATCTATTGGTACGTTGTGAGGGTTCTAGCACTTATGTCTCAATATTGGTAACTTTGACTAAGTAAAGTCATAAGTTCTAAAAACAAATAAATAAATTGTTTGTTTTTAGAACTTTGTAATACAACCAGATGTCAAGAGTTGAATTTGATCTTGATTAAAATTAAATGAGATACATTTAATTTTAATCATTCAACATATAAATGAGAAATAAAAAATATTTAATGTAGATTTTTTAGTGTTGTGTACGTACGTACGTACTACGTATACAAAATCAAAATATTACCTAACTTTGCTCAAAGGTGAAGAACTGATTTCTATTGTACGTATAAATAATCTTTATCTTATTATATTTTAATAAGATATTATAAGTAACATAATATCTCAGCGAAGTAGGTACACTTTTGTTATTAACGACAGTATATTTAAATTTTTACATGCACGACAACTTTAGGTACTTTTTCTACGAACAGAAATTATTGTTCGTAGTACATTTTCGGTCTGAAATTTTCACGAGGCTCGTCTTTTCGTACCTTTGCAGCATTTTCGTATATCCGACAACACTGTTTTACACAAAGAAGCGCGTGCGCACGTGCCGCATGGCCCCTCGCGTGCATTAAATTATATTGTCGGCGAGATTATCGGCACTTGGCATCTCCCGTTTAGTTACGCAGGTGTTACAGAACGCCCTATGCTGAATATCCTATAACTTTATATATAAAGTAGTGAAAAACAGGCTTTAGAACAGATATAATTGCCTTGCCTCCAACCCTTTGTTATGTCCCACTGCTGGGCACGGGTCTCTCCCTACAACCGGGGAAGGCATGAAGCATACTCCACCACGCTGCTCCAATGCGGATTGGTGGAGAGTCTACGAATAAACATGTAGAATTATTTCTAAACATTATTCTATACCCAAAAACACACCAAGCAGCAATTGTCACAAGTAAATTGCCTTAGAATTTTGAAGTGAGTAATAGGTAGGTATTAGGATTATTAGGTATTGTACGTATGGAGTAGTATTGTACCTACCTATGTTAATTCCTTGAAATTTTTTTAATTTTACAGTTATATTCAGTAGCAATTCTCATGACTGTCATGATCGTCATGATGGAGCACGCGCGAGATATTCAATGCCTAACAACCGACCAAGAGCAAACTATAACTTCCTTCTTTTATTCTTTATTTTTGTAACCAGCAAGCACATATTGTGACATTTTGATATGACAGTGTCTATCTTAAGAAAAACTAAAGCGAGAAACTTATTTCAACACCACAAGGTCGAATATGGTGTTCCGTTTAGTTTAATTTAGGTTCATGCGATCAAAACCGCAGCGCCCGCGTCTTCTTATTTTTTGTACGCTCACTTATAAATCATGTGCATACGCAATGTTGCGTGCAGTTTAAAGCTTTGGGGCGTTAGATGTCAAATGGTTCTAAATAGGGTTGTCTCGTGAATGGTCACAAAATAGTGATATCTTAGGAATTCATTGGAGAACCATTGGAAAGTTATCTTATTACGAGCAAAAAGAAAATTATTGCTGTGAGTGTGAAGCGGTTCTTTTATTAATATCTCCTAGAGATGACCGGTGCTCCGTTATAGGGTAATAATCCCTCAGTGATGATGCTTCTGATAATTTAACAGGTTATTGTTTTTTGTGAATGACAGGAAAGAGCGGAATTGCACAGGCTTTTTATAGAAGTGAGATCAGCATGGCATTGAAAAAGAATTATCGCCCCCTTATTTACGTAAAATACTTTTTCTACCATTACTCACATTAATAGTGGCATTAAGTGGCGATAGATATCAAATAAGGTATAGTATTTATCCTCTATTATTAAAAATAGAGTTATATAGACCTATATATAGGCAGGGC
>DWQL01000890.1:0-12998 GCA_018231265.1 Noctuana haematospila | reverse complement strand
CTTGTGGGCAAGCAACTCTTAAATGTTTCTTAAATTTTTTCAGTTTAAAGCCATCTATCTAGTCTTATTCCCTATAAACTTAAACAAATTTTTAAGGTTAAACAGATTGGAACTGTGAATAACAAATACAGTAACTAGTAAAGAGTGAATAAGGAGCAATGTATTAGGATAGAATTACAGTTGTTACTATGTCCAAACAGCTTTGTGACTCCTACTACAAACATAAGTATTCAGCGCTACTATAGTGGGCTAAGCCGGAGTCAAATTAATAAGGAAACTGAATCTGGAGTACCTATTTATTTCAGGCTGAAAGTAATGAAGTACTTCAAATAGTCAATTCAAATCAAACCATTTTAACATCATGGTTATGGGATGTAAAGCATGATTTTTTGTTACAATTTTGGTTTTTACTTGATTTTTTTGAACTTTTAATGTTTTTGTACTTTTTATTAGCTTACAATTAAAATTAATGCAATTAATTAAATATTGTTTTTTTATTTTATATAAACAATGAATGTCTGAAAAAGTACCTTTTAAACTTCCTTACCTTTCTGGAAGGCAATTTAAAAGACAATATAAAGTGTTATTTCATTTAACAAAGACGAATTTCAGAAAATACTTCGAATATGCTACATAGGAAAACATCGCGTAAACAGGCATCAGCCGCTATATATACAGCAAATAGAGCGGATGTCGCTTCCCTATCTAACCGGCGGCAGTAGGTAGAAGCACATTAAATGGATGGGGTTGGACCACAAACAAAGCTACATGTTGACTATGCCAATGAACAGTCATTCAGCAATTTTGAATAACGACCTTCCAGTACCTCTGTTTAATAATTATAATCAATATGCGTAATATAAAAATAAATCTAAAAAATTTCTAACTTTATTGATGCTACACCAACATTTTAGAAAATGTAACCGTGAGCACCAAATAAAACAGTTTGAACAGACTCGCATTAGATTGGAGCATCTAATAATACTCACTTTTCAAAAGATTTGTTTTAAGTTTAGTTTATTTTTATGCTTCAGTTTAATGTATATTTCGAAAACACAATATTTTTTTATTTCAGAAAAGAAATCAGAAACTAAAATAATTTTTTATTCAACGTGACATTACCCATCACAGAACACTAAACTTGTTTCCCATCAAATCACTGTATCACAGAACCACAGGGTCAGACTTATAGAATACATAGAGTGTTGTCTATGCACAGACTGGTGTAACGATTGGTTGTAATATTAATACTCTTTGATTGGTTGGTTTTGGTCCTAGAACAGAATAAAAATTACTTTTATTTTTATAAGCATTCATTGAGCAGAACGGACTTATATAGATATAGTTGTAAAGTAAGTTGTAAAGCCGAAATTGAGCATTATCTATTATTTTGTATCTTAGAACATAAATTCATATTATCCAGTTTGGATACTTTAAGGTTGTAAGAGTTTATAATTATACTAAAAATAATTAAAATTATTTAATAAAAGGTATAGAAAGCTAAACTCCATAAAAAAAATATAATCGTGTTTATTATCTTTGGAAATATGCTTCTTAGACATAGAATGCTTATTAGTCCCTTTCCTTAGCGGAAAAAAGGTGATTTTTATGAAACTAGCGCCATATTTTAGTATGTTGTTAAGTAAGTTATTCTGACTAAAAAACCGTCGGGAGACAAGTTCTAATGTGTATGGATCTCCAGTTATGACGTCATCAAAATGGCCGCCGCCGCGCTTAGAGTTTCGCGTATTTAACAATAAGTATGTAACAAACATGCTTGTGTGGGGTATCAGAAAACGCGAAATTAAATTCCCTACAATATTGTTTCTACATTTAACCTTGTAAATACTGTAGTTTGTGAAAAATTTTACTTTAAGTAAAAAATTTACAAATAAATTTTTGTTCTTTTGTTTATATTTACTTTACTAACAACTTTATAATGCGCACCGCGTTACGTGTTTTTAATGTCATAGTAAATAAATAAAATAAAAATAAATAAATAACGCTTCACACTCACAGTCCTTAGGATTCCCTGTGTCGTGGGTGCCATGGACATACAAAGACAAATACACAAACACCCAGACCAAGAACAGAAATCTATATTCATCATTTAAATTTCTGCCTCGCCGGGGATCGAACCTGGGACCTTTCGATTGGTGGATTGGCGTGGTAACCACTACGCCAATCAGGTCGTCACACTTACAAACTTATAGAGAATTATTTATTGAAATCTTTGTTTAGTCTATAAGAAAAGTTTTAAGTTAGAAATAATTCTGAACACAATATTTGGAGAACTGGTTACTGTGGTTTAAATAGTGATCATCAAGTAACGAAGTAAGAAGCAAGTGAGTAAGAATTTGTAGTTAAAAATAAAATAGCTAATCCTTACCGCTGACAACTTTAGTATCAATAACTCCGTAGGCCGCTTTATACTGTTTGACGAGATCGCCTCTTACTCCAGTGACGGATAGGTAGCCTTCTTCAGTTAAAATACAATTGGGATTATCAATACAATTTTCCGTATCGTTATTAGCTCTATACATTGCTGTGATGTTGTTTATCCTCATCAGTTTAATAATACTCTCGAGTGACGTAGCGTTCTTGTATCCGCGTTTGAAAAGTATTGCTCGCGGTGATTCAGATTCTGAGAACATATTTCCGTATAATTCCTCCATTTTATTGACATGTGTGATTTCGGCGATGTCCTGTAATTTTAAATGCTTTTACTACACGATACATTACATTATATTTTGACTTTGTTCATTTTAGATAACAGTTTATACTTCTATGTTAGTTAAGTTTTAGGTCTACATTTCGGTAAGATGTCCTCTACCCTATTTAGATCTGCGATATAATTACCAGCATGAATATTGATTAGGTAGTTTTGATGTGCACAATATCAGGAAAACTTACTTTAAAGAAAGGTAGCCCGTACGTAGCCCAGTATCCTTTATCCAAAAATACATCGGAGAGGTCAGCAGAGTGGGTCCGACCTGGAACCTGTTCGATTAGCCACAGCAGGCCTTTCGCACGTCCATTACCAGCACGGTGGACGATAGTGTGTTTTATATCCCTGAAAAATCTTGTTCATTAAATACTACTTATTTTGTAGTGATTTTCCAAGCAAATCATTTCACAAAAGTATCTCATCTCATAAGCATAACATATATTATTATCTATTTCGTGTAATCATAACTATGATAGAAAAACTAGTACAAACTATTTATAGTATAAGTAAATAAATTTCGTTTAGGTACATTGTGAAAAACACATTAATATTATTTTACGGTTTAAGAATTTATTTCTCAAAAGAATGACAAAAAACATTAACTTGGAGAGAAATAACAATTTTGAACATATACATTTCTTAGATGTAAATTAGCAAACAAAACATACGTAATAATGACATATTGCTCTGTGTCTACTCTACCTACCTATAGAATTGTAGATACCTACTGAGCTAAAAGGTGCACAAAGTCATTACTCTTTTATTTAAACTTAGTTATTCCAACGTTCCTTCGTAAGTTTAACACTAGTATGACAATAAAAACATTAGAGAATGAGTAATGAAGCTCCCTACAGATTCATCTTAATCTCAACGTTGACATGTCTCATGCATTGTAACTTAAGTGTATTACTAATTTTATTGTGCATATTATGATAGCGCAACATGACTATGGAATGATCTTCGCATGGACGCGTGTTGATCGCCTATCATGCGATTATAATTGTACACAGTTATAGTCTATTTTAATATATGTACAACAACATAAACATTAATATGTCGTATGAGATAGGGAGTGACAGCATCACAGATTGCTAGAAGTCGGTAAACCTCCGCGTAAACACGACTTCACTATTTATATCATGTGGCTGATAAGAAAGACGATATTGGGGTAGTTAGGAACGTGATTAGAAAATTTATATTTCTCCATTTGTGTTTATCAATCAAACGAAAAGATTTTAAAATTGCGCCTTTAAAAATAATTTATAATAACATATCAGAATAATTGTAATTTAAACGCAATCAATGTTTAATTATTTATATTCAGTGATTAAGTGATAACTTACTTATTGACCATGCTTTCCGTAATGACTTCTTTCTTGTGAGTTTTAGGGAGAGTGTCGGGGTGAAATGTTTCAGGCGAAGTATAAAGGAGGTCAAATTTATTGTAGTCTACAACTAACCACTGCTTGCAAGCCGTACCAGAGTTGTAAGCAGCGAGTGTATGGCCCCAAGAGCTAACGTTACTGGCCAAATGATTGGCAGCGGTCACTCGCGGGCCTACAGGAAGCTGTAACAAACGGAATACATTTTGTGGGTTATCGTATCAGTTGTTATACTTAGAAATTTTAAATTTTCCTTAAGTTTTACTACGAAATTACCTGTTCTGTGATATTAACGTCCTTCCAAAGCTTGTGGTTGTAATTTTTCAAAGCTGTACCAGTGGTGACCATTTTGTGCTTTTCTCCTCTGATCACATAGAACTCATCTTGACTTGTTACTGATCCAGGGTATCCTGAGAAATCTACCGTTATTCCAGGCGCTGGAGTCATGTCCTTAGATGTGCGATGGTAATTAAGTTTATAACGTTTCATTATTCGAGTCATTGTTGAATAACTGAAAATAAATGACGTTTTAAGTTAGAATAGATGCCTACTTAATACCATGTAACGCCATGCTAGTTATGGTGTAACTTTTTTGGTGTAGTTTTCAATATTTTACTACAAAATTTAAATGTAATGTAATCTAAATGTATGTTTATTTTTATGGTTTGTTTTTCTGTTCGTACAAAACTTTAATAATAAAAAACCAACCATAGAACGCCCGTTAAAAGGATATTCAAATAAACATTAAATCAATGCTTATAGGAGATAAACACTATATAATAAAAAAAATTACCTCCCGGCTCCATTTTGAGCAACGTAAAGTTTTTTGGTGGCCGCACCATCGTCAGTAGTGTCATCAACAACTCTTAGAAAAGCACTCGATAACCCTGGTAGACGATTGAGAGCTTCATCCTCTATGGATATGTTCAGCTTGTGTTGTATTTCGGCAACTTCGGCAAAAGAGTTTAACCAGTATAAGTCGGATATGTCGGTCTCGTATTCTTTCATGCTGCGCTCAATTCCATATTTCCAACCAGTAAATATTCCACTGATTTGTGTGTAGTATAAAGATACCTGTAAAGTAAAGATCTTTAAGTACTTAAAAGATAAGGAACAGGTAGTTCCAACGGACCGTGTAGAGTCTAATGAAAGATAAATTAAACAGATTAAGTTATGTGAAACCTATGTATGTCTATGTCTATAATAAACTGTAACGTAGTAATTCAAGCATGAATCATCATTTTTTACTCAGAGACGTAAGATTACAAAGCACTTTCTCGAAATAAAAGAAAAAGTTTTCATTTTTTCACGGTCATCAAATCATTTTAAGAAAATTTAACTTTATAATTAAATCAAATGCTCTTGAGTAGGAAGTATTTCGAAACTTATCTTATTTTAAAATTTAAATTCTTACATGATGCCAAAAAGGTTCAGTTGCTCCCCGGTCTGCTGCGTGCGTTTTCCATTTATTGGCAGATTTGTCTAAGGCATCTCTCAACTTGTCGCATTGCTTCTCCAATGGTAGGTTTTCGCATTTTGTACGGATGGTGTTTTCAAGGTGGGTATGAATTAGGGACCAGGTCAAGGCGCCTTCGACGATGCCGGCGGCATACGCCTGGATTTCGTCTGGATATGATCCATCGGTTTCAACTTCAAGAAGGTACCAGCTACAAAATTTAATTACAATTATGTACATAAGTACCGCTTCTTGTTTGCAATTTGCAAACAAAAGTGATTAATTCGAATAAAGGCTTATTGCTAGAAACAGGAAAAACCGAGCGTTTAATTGAACATTAATTGTATTTGCAGAATACTGCATAAATGGAATGTGATGAGACATTCAATTAGTTTACGTACTTCTCTAACTAAATATACTCGTACTTACTACCGACATTTTGCTAACATAAAGGAGAGAATATTTGCACTATTTAATTCTTCAAAACAAATATGATTGCGTAATCATAACATATTTATCATTCATAGGGTGGCATGTCATATTTTATGTCAGATTAACATAAATAATTAAATATGTACGCACTCACATTACGTACATACTTGTAGGTCTGTACATACCAGGCAAAATCATAACCCAAATTTTATCTTCGCCGGGTTTAAAATATTGTGAAAATTCTCGGTAAAGAGTTATGTTAAAAATTTGAAATTAAGTCCTTTTACATGTAACAAAAATACATTTGTAAATTAATGCCTACTTTTCCGTTGACCTACCCTGTGGTGTCGATGTCGCCTCTGAAGTATGCTCTAGCTACTCCCTTGGCCACGTCGGATAGCTCATTACTTTGGCCCCAGTATTCAATATGATAGCCAGTTTTATCGGAATAGAAAACAGTTGCAGCATAGTTTCCGTCTTGGATTCTGAAAGTTAGGACGCGAACCTTTGCTTAACACAACTCAGAAAATAAATTTATCTTATTTATTTGTAAATTTCAATAATATTTACCTCTCTATTTGACCAACGAACAAAGCTAAGATAGCTAGGACACCGAGGAAGCCTAGGATATATGAGCTGATCTTGGTCTGCAGCCAGGAGGCTCCTACTACTTTTAGTATTTTAGTCATCCCGTTTTTTTTTAATTTCACAAGAAGATTAAAGTTATAAAATAAAGAAGATATTAAGGAATTTAATAACAATGAAGTGACAGAGCGTATAGATGATTTTCTCCAATGGAATAGCGACCATCAAAGATCTTATGTTGTCGCGTGGTGTTCAGGGCGCTGTTGGTTCTCCAACTGTTGAGCTCGGAGTTCACATTGGATGACGATTTAGGTATATCGGTGTACCGCCACACCAGATTTAATTTTCTATTTTCCTTTAATTCTGCAACAAAGGAAACACTACGTTTACAACGCGCAGTACAAGCCTGAAAGACTAACAGTTCCTAGGAAATTATTGATACTTAAAGGTAAATTACGATTATACTGCCTTAGACATATTACGCAGATGCCGTCTAAATTTAAACACGGTTAAATAGGAATCTATATTTTATTATGTTATTGTGTAAATACGTCATTATAATTTCAAACTATACTATAATATTCATTTAATATGTTATCAGAAATGGATCAGTAAACAAAGTCACGTCTTATTCGAGAAACAACAGCACAATTTTCCACACACTAACAACATTTTACACCCTAAGTAAATCCACTCGTAAATTGCACTGAATACGGTTTCATTGAGCTTACAAAAGTAAACACAGCCACTTCACTAATAATAACATATATTGGAACAGAATATTATACCTAAATTGCCCGATCATAAACACATCACGGAATTTGTATTGAGGTTTAAAACCTTGACTATGCTTCGATCAAATCGCGGAGGGATGTATTTTGGCAACAACAATCTCGAAGGAGATTGGAGCAGTTCAACATGTTATGCGTTGTTCGATGGTTTGAAATGCAACTAACAGGTACAGTAGCTAGCAGATAGCTTGTTATCTAGTATCAATAAGATACTCTAATGTGGAGGGATTGCGCTCTCGTTATCGCTATGTTAATTCTGTAACTAAAAGTAAATTAAATAAATTAACAGTTTGATTACTTTATCGCGTTCTATACACGAGTATACTCGTAAATCTGTACTATAGTTATAATATATAAGTAAATGAATTTCATACTTAAACCCATAGTAATATATAATTTATTATGTTGAGACATGTTCTATGTCTTTTTACCCGACTGCACTAGAAATAGGGATAGGTATGTTTTTCAGTGTATGTGTGGTATGTATATTTAGTTGGTACTCTTTGAAGCCTAAAGGTTTAATGGATTTTAACTTGGAGAGGTGTCATTAGATTTTTCTTAATTGTGAGTGTCACTAGACATATCACAATTGTAAATTAGCCATATCGGCGCTAAAAATCGGTTCAATTAGAATAAACAAAGCAATCTAACAGGGAGAAATATATTTATTTCTACTATGTACTTACATACGCTCACAAAATTAGGTAGGTAAGTACTTCGGTGTGGATTCTGAATGAGAACTACAACTGAAAAGTTTGTTATCTCTATAAACCTAAACCTATATCCTATGTAGGTACATAATTATAACAATAATGAAATAATTATTACTCGACAAGGACAAAGTAAAAATAAACATAGGTACAAATTTGAAACCTAAATTGTATACCGGTGCAAATGTACTGAGTTAAAATAGTGCTACCGCACCTCGCACTTATCATGAAACTTGAGGAGCCTTGTCTGATGCTAAGAGACCGACGTAGCGCCATGGCAACTGCGTGAGGCTAGACCACGGCTCGGGTTACCTTCGCTCCTTCTTATTACTGACATGACACTGAAATATCCAATTTTATGAATGATGCAAGAAAAATGCCGAGTGTCATTTACATTGCGATTCGAAATTTCTTATTTACTTAATAGGTTCATATTAAAATTTATTATAAACGAGTAAGTAATCAATCATTTATCTAAGATAAAATAAGCGATTAGTATTTTCTTATTAGTATAGAAAATTTTAAACGATTATTTTAAGCGTTATTTGAATGTTATTTAAGTGACGTACGTTAGAACCTAAATTGATAAATCTGTAAAAATGTAACCAATAAGAAGATATTGAATTCTTTTTATTTCACTTAACTTTCTCTGATGTAACGACAGTGTTACTTTGCAATAAAAAGTTTAAAAAATTCCAATTTCACTTGCCGATGGACTCAGTTGCACCAAAGTACCAATGTCGAAATTAATAGAATTATTTACTTATTTTATTATTAGAATCGCGATTTCAGAGGGCGTCCGTACACGTAAACATTTGAGGAGTAAATCAATACAGTCTGAAACCGGCGCTTATACATTTGCTTCATGAATTTTATGATGATGCTTTAGTGTGGTAAAATATATTTTTGAAGAACACGTGCGCGTGTATTTATCTAATCGTGAATGTTATTGACATCTCACCACAGAAGTAAATAACTCAACGCGCGAGGAGTGGAATGAAAAGATCATATTCGATAATAATGTTGAAAGATGCACTAAGAGAGGCAATGTTAGAACTACGAAATACGTGGGTTAGGGTTTTCATCAACTGTAGGTTTTGGAGTTTTCAAACGGTCTACAAGGCATTTCAACGACCGAAAATTAACAAACAGGGAGTTATGAAATTTAAGACAAAATATTAGCTCAAAATTTTCTATAAAGGCTTTTTTTTGTGACTATAATCTGAGATTCATCCGCTCAGAACGCCCTACTATAGGCTACTGGAAGCATGTTTAAATATCTGTGGGTGAAGGATAAAAGGGATGAAGTGGGAGCTGATAATAAAAGGATAAAAAATAGGCACTAAGATGGAATCATTTGGATGGTTTGAAAATATCCGACACGGATTGCCTACTAAAATCCATCTCTGTCTATCCACCAATCCGCGGTGAAGCAGAGTGGAGTACGCTCTAGGCCTTCTCAGTTTTTGCACGTAGGACTCGTGGAAAGCAGAGGTACATTTCTTGCTCGTATGTACCTACTTATATGTTTCACATCCAACAAACTAATCAACGTTAGTACTAAAATTCATGTTTGAAGAGTGACAAATTTGCTTATAAATTCTAGGTAGTTTCGTGTCAACACCTTAAGCTAATATTATGGACTACACGTTCCATGGACAGTGAATACAATAGCGATGCATTGCAGGGCAACAGACTACATAAATAACACTATTCATTATGTATGTAGGTACGGCTTCAGTGATTTTATACACGCTTCGTAAGTCTTTCATTGAGATACCTATAACTGTGTAAAAGGATCTTTCTTTGGAATCTAAAATGTTTAGTCACATACATAAAAACGTTGAGATACTAGGAGAGTATTTCTAATTTCGAAAACAAAAAAAATCCCGACGAATTAAGAACCTCCCCATTTTTTGAAGTTGGTCAAATATATTGTGAAACATCACAGTGGTAGACTATTCATATAAATTATGTACCTAATTAAACAATTTTTGCTTTAGGAGAAAGTGAATATTATAGATCAATTCAAACTAAAAACCCAATAAAAACAATTTTAACACAATTTTCGTTTTAAGTTGGATTTTGTTTACCTAAAATTGCGTAAAATTTACTTGCTAATAAATATAATACAATACCAGGTCGGAGTTCATGTGTATATATACATTCATAAATTATAGTATCTCGTACAAAGAATCAAGCTCTACCACTCTACCAGTCCTAATTGTAGAACCAAGCTCTTAAAACTTTAAACCAATTAATGTATGTGTTTCCTTTTTTCTTTTGTAGTAGGTATGTCACGATAAGATACCAACAAAATCGTTGGCATTCAGCTGCAACAAAAAAGTATAGCTACACTCCAGTGAAGGATGCAGGTAGGCGAATACCGACATTCTTTAAATTATTGCCCGCTTATTCCTCCTGATTTAAAAGTTCTCCATCCAAATGTTATTGAAGGCTGTTTAGGGTCAATATTAAATCAAGTAATCACTTTACTACCAGTACTTGAACATTATGTTCCACGTGCACTTAATATTTACTGTGCAGATAACATTTCTCAGTATCTCCTACGTCAATGCTCAAATGGAAGTTTTAGTTGAGTGCCAAAAATATCGGGTATGCATCCTTACAGAAGAACGATTTATCGATTACGAATATAAACGAATTTGATCCGCAAATTCTTAGCAAGTTGCGTTTTAGTTTATGATTTACGGGTGTATCGAAAATTTATTTAACTGGAAACGTAGTTGAATAAACAACCATTTGGTTTTTACGTCTTTGTTGACTTAAAGTATTTACAATCCAACACGTTAAACGTGCCGATATAGCGTCAATAACACGTTTGAAGCTACACCTTTATAACACGTTTCAACTATAGGTACTTGGTAGGTACCTAGTACTACCTACTAACTTCATGTTGCGTAATAATTAGACATGATAAAATTTAACAGGGTAAACCAGGGTGTGATTGCCCAGTGACAATGATTGCCCGCTTTAAGAAAAATATTGTGTGTTGCTACCTTTGAACCACTATAGCTCGATTAGAATTTACCAAAGACTCTGTGATTAATGTGTAGTAGGTTTGAAATTGACAATTTGGCAACACTGAAGAAAAAAAAAAGTAATGGTAGATTTTGTCAAGCCAAGTGCACGTGTTACTCAAACAGGTAAACATCTTAGCAATTTTCTTGAGGAATGACTTGCTTAGAAGTTAATTTTTTTTGCATTCTATTTGTTAATGAACTATTGGTGCATAGTTATGATGAAATTAAAGGTATTTTATTTTATCAATTTAGTTATTGCCATATTATGTCAATATCTATAGTTATTGCCCAGGGCAATTATTATCATTGTGAATTTTTCAAACAAAGTAGGTACTTACGTTGCCGTCACATATGAAAGTTACATATAAATCAAAAAGAAAAAGAAAATCTCTAAAGGTAAAAGAAGAGAAGTTGTTCAAAGAAAAGAAAAACACTGAAAATGCAAACAAAAAGAGAAAAAAAATAAAATCCTTTACTGAATGCTTATGATTAATTACTATTACTATTATATTATTACTTTAATGATTGAGACAATTAATTCTAAAAAAATACAACTTGAATCGATACCAAAGAAGATAAAAGAAGAAATAAACATTAAAAATAAAGACAAGCAAGAAAATCAGAATACGAAAATACCTACCATCGACTAAAAAGATAACTGTTTTAAGTAATATTGTAATAGAACCTAGTAACATTGTACCATTGCGTACTTGTAGAATTTGTCATTTCAATGTGATAAAGAATGAACTGACGTGCAATGCTTGTTGAAAAGTCTTTCATGTGCGTTACATTCCACGAAAACATAAGGAACATTACTCGACAGTTCCGATTTACATTCATTTTTATGCCATCTTTGTTTTGAAGTAGGAGACACAGTCTCTGGCGATTCTGACTCATCAATGTTTGAGTTTGAAGTTTTTTATTGATTATTTATTTACGTTTAAAGTTTAATTTACCATTTTAAGTTACTGGGCAATTACTGTGCTGTGATGTGGGCAATTAGTGCAAGCAATGGGCAATTACTGTACTTTTAAGAGGATTATGAATTTATTTCGTTATTTTCTAAAATATGTAAGTTTTAACTAAAAACGGGTAACAATCTGTTGGAAAGTTTAATTGGCTATAAGAAAAAAGTAAGAAATGGTGGATAGTTAAAATACTTTTTTTATTTTTTGATGTCGAAGATGTTGAAGTCCTTAAGCGGGCAATAGCTATACGGTTTACCTATATTATATACCATGTACCAAAGATGTATCAATACTATCAATAGTCTATAAACCGGTTATTTAATAATAGGTACAAAATCGTTCAAAAGTGAAGAGCATCAGAGACGTTGGGACAAGGGTCAAGCAAGATTAAAATAAATATATTTAAAACCTTGAAAAGATTTTTACATATTTAATCATTATAGCATATTGTCAAACCATATCATCATGTACGATAATTTTAATTCCATTCACCTTTACAAGTCACAAATGTGTGACCTCTATCGACCCTAAGGCATTTAAACCGGAAATTTTTGTCTGGTGAGTGGTGAGGCCAGCCTGTCTGCGACGAACAATACAATGCCTATTTATGTACTGATATTAGGGGAAATTATTTTAACACAATATGACTATCATAATAATATGACATGCCATAATATTCATCCTTTATTCGTGGATACGTACATTGTGGTACTGGTACATGTATACCAGTACCACAAAGTGCGTAGAGGCAGCAGGCGCGTTTACCATGATGTAATATTTATTATCCTTATGAAATATAAATTAGATAAAATAAATAACGCTTCACACTCACAGCCCCACATTAGGATTCCCTGTGTCGCGGGTGCCATGGACATATACAAAGACAAATACACAAACACCCA
>DWQL01000889.1:0-13000 GCA_018231265.1 Noctuana haematospila | reverse complement strand
CTATTTTATCATATAAAAAAGTCAATTTTGGGATTTTTCGAAATAATACAGTGTAGTAATGGGTGTGCGATATGTAACCTTGAAGTCTCACATGACACATGCTAAATATTTCGAAAATCACTTCTGTATTGACACGACCTCAGTCGTATTAGCTAAAGGAGTAGGTACTCAATACTCATGTAATAAACGAACAAATGTACGGAGCCATGGAACTATTTATATAAACACTCTTCTCTCTTTCTTTTAATTGCCAATAGACGAGGATGACATTATGTTTAGTATTTCTAACTTTGAATATTTGTTTTAACTATACGCTTGAACAAATGGAATGTGTGGCAGTTTTTTGATGTTGTACGTGAGATCCTGACGAGCTCTACAACGTAATAAGGTTCAGGACGACCTGCTAGAAACAGTTGCAGGATTTTTTAATTCTTCTTGAAAGTTCTCCAATGACATGAAAAAGGATAATTTTTAGCGACTTCAAAAAGGAGACGATTCTCAATTCGTCTCATTTTTCTTTGTATGTTTGTAGCTTCATAATTTCATCAATTCTTAAGCAATTTTGGAAACTTCTTTTTTATAAACAAATAATTACTCAAAGTAACTTTCTCATTATTACCTCACCAATTCATTTCTTTTTTACTACTAAATAGCTGTAGAATTATAACTCTACTCTACAGCTCTTAAGAATTTCTCCTGTACCAAAGAATTCGTACATATTTGTAAAATGCTGATCGACCGTTGAGATAATAATATGTCTTCAATAGTTGTAACCCCGAAATTAGCATCAATAAAATAAAATAAAAAATTTAGGATAGGTACACTTACCAAAAAGTTATGTTAAAAAAATCCTTCGCGCACTTAAGCAATAAATATCTATCACTTCACTTCCTTACTTAAACTCATAAAAAAATATTGTAAATACTACCACAAACATATTACAATAATTATGAAAGAAAGTCGACCGAGAAAATTTGGAACGAAATATTTTTATCGAACCTAAGGGAATTTAAATATGACTTGTTAAACTTTACTCATTATAAAATAAGGGTGAAAATCGCGTGGCGTTTCGGTTATAGACGTTACGATGATGCGCGCGCATGTAACGTGCCCGCAACGTCATGTGTGCCACTACTTTGCGCGTACGCACCTGTGGTTCGCCCACCGCCGACCATAAGCGGGTGACATAGAATTTTAACGTGATATCAAACAGTTAAATTATCGGATTTAAATAAAAATACAGGCAAATCCCTTTTAAAACTTGCGATTGATTCTTATGGAAAACAATAAATTACTGTTTTGTGTGACATGAAATACAAAAGATATTATGTATTTACATGCTAAATAACGATGTGAAGATTTTTCTCCGTAATAAAATCTAGGTTTATTAAATGAATAAAAAACGTTTAAAAGTCATTGATATGTTTAATTGGGTAAAAGTTTTTCATATAAGCTTTGTACACAGGTACTGGCAAAACATAAACCTATTCACTAACACACTTTCTTTCAAAATTTAAAGCAATAAATCAATAGGGATTAGTATTTCATACAAACGAATCTCCAAAACGCATCAGCCTACATATATTTGAACACAATATGACTAATCCGAATATAATTATAATCAGTTATTACGGAGTTTGTGCATCTTCTAAACAATCAATTTTCAAGGAGCCTTGACCTCGTCACCTCCTAAGCGTCGCCTACAGCCTGCCACAGCCTACAATATTGTCTTACAAAGCTTTTAAACGTACTTACATCGTACCATATTCTAGGCTTTTGGAAAACAAAATAAAAAGAACTTAAAGTTATAGGTTCCTGTGACCTAAATACAGTAAAATCTTGGATTGTTAGATAATAGCTTTAACTAGAGCCGCCAATGCAATGGGGTCAAAATTAAAAAAAAAATATTCAGTGACCTGTAGCTCCATCTATTAGCGAAAGTTTAAATCTACTCGTATTAGAGTTCTATTTAATTTTAACAGAAACAATTATAATATCAGATGCACTAAGTAAAAATTGTTAATGCTCGCTGATCACTTAAAAAATTTATATCATACTCAATAAAGCATTCCAGCATCACAGCACTTGTCAGTAATTATCGTTATAATTTGTGATCACGCTTTCATTATAATGGCGGTGCAAGCAGAGATGATTACCGATGACTGCCGATATTATTACCGATTACCCACTAACCACATACTAGCCGTTACACTTTGCTAAATGGTGTGAAAGTTCCATACGCTGTGATAAAAGATTGTGTAATGGTTTCGGGTATCATTGTCGCAATAGTAAGATGTAGGAAATGTTACTGATCAATGATGCAGATGCAATGATGTCACTGTGAGTACTGAAGCGTGTCTGTTATAATCTAGATATAAATTTACAGCAATATTCCTCTTGTACGTTTCTCAATACTAGGACAAATATATTTTTTTTAACGCTTCACACTCACAGCCCCACACCTAGCATTCCCTGTGTCGTGGGTGCCATGGACACACACAAACGGAATTACACAAACAGCCAGACCGAGAACAGAAATTTAAATTTATCATTTAAAATATTTTGCCCCGCCGAGAATCGAACCCGGGACCCTTCGTATGGTGGACTGGCGTGGTAACCATTACACCACGCGGTTCGTCAACTTGATTAATGATTCAGTTTTCACCTTCCCTACTGACTTCTTCAATTATAGATATCTATTTCTTAAGTAATGGTTCAACAGTTGCTATGTAACTGGCCTTGGAGACCGAACGTAAACCTGAAAAAAGTGACCCTCAAATATCGTATTGCCCTAACAAAATTATAACTGAATGGCGGCTCAACAATAGTTACAATTGGATTGGGAAATTCACCTTTAATCCTTCGCAATCCAGTTCCATTAGATTGAGTTCTTTTCGTAACCTGGTCCAACGTACAATTAAGAGAGATACCATAGTATCTTTTTTATAGAGTTTCCAACAGGTTTTTACACAAATACCAAAGCGACATTGCTCTATCGTTGCATGAAGTGGCCCGTTACGAATTTTTTAAATTAAATTAGCAAGTGAGGCGTGAACTCTATTGAAAGAGATATTATTACGTATTAAGTTTGTATTTAACATTACTTACCTATATAAAATGGTGTTTAAGTATCTATAGCTATTAGCTACTTAACCTGCGATGTATACCTTACGTGATAAATACCTACCTTCATAAATGTCTAACATAATATATAAAACTAAATTGACTTCTAAAAAACCTAACGAGGTATCAAACACGCATATTTTATTCATTCATACGCACCTCAATATTCGCCGGTGGAAGTAACGGGAGCCTACCTTATTCAGACAGTAACTGCTTATCGACGCAAACTCTGTCGTAAACTAGATACTTAGATAGATATACACGTGCATAATGAATCATTCGGTCGTATATTGTAACAAGAAATAAATATGAAAGTGTTTGTGGTAAAATAGGTCCTCGAAATTAATAGGTAAGCTAAGGATCTAGCCGTTTTTTTTTGTCCAGTGTTGTGCGTACCATGGACACATACCTATAAAGAAAATCGCACAAGGACCCAGACCAAGAACAGACATCGAAATAAATACATCATTGTAACTTCACCTTAGAATGGCTTATATACATAGTACAAACATTTTATTTGTTAATTATTTTACGTCAATTATTTATTTTTTATTCTCTACCTAAGTAGGTAGGTACCTAAATAGGAAGACTAAGTAGTCTACTGAAGTATGCCAAATGTAACTAACTATCGCTATACCTACAGTTTCAACACTCATTAGATACTACAATTTTATTAATCATTATAAATTATCACTTCAATACTAAATCAAGTTTGAATAAGTGCATATTGAAGACAATGATTGACTTATAAATACGAGTGCTTACTACATAATCATAACAGTCATTACGTATTCCCAACTAGACAGTAAATCAGACGGTACTATGCGAGTTATTACGTTATACGTACCTAATTGTAATACAATACGATCATATTTGATGTAAACCTTTCGACGAAGAAGTGAGTGAGTGAGTTATGGACCAATAACTCGTTTCTGAGCGTTATTATATCCCACATGTTTTAAAGAATTATTTGAGAAAATAAATGTTATGATATGTTATAATATGTGTATTAAATATTACATTCTTACTACACAATACACATTTACACTAAATATTTGTAAATAAAATGATACTAGGATAATCTGAGTTAAAGGGACTAACGGAGAGATATGTACAATTTTATTGACATGTGTGGTTTAGGGGTTATCATGCCAATCCGCCTATCCAAGGGTGTTAGATTCGATATCCAGTGAAGCAGAAAATGGTGGGTGAACTTAGATTTCTGTTCCCGGTCTGGTGTAATTGTAGTTGTGTCTGTCAGGTACCCACGAGTCCCACAGGGAGTCCTAGCTACGATTGTAAAGTATTAATTATCGTTGAACCTCCACTTTGCAGACATAACAAATATATCTACTACTTTTTTATACTTTAAAAATACCTAATATTAGTAGTCCATGTGCCGATTGTCACAAGGAAGTATCTCGAAGAAGTGCGTAAGTATTAGATAAACAATCGTAAAGCAAACTTCACAAATTTCATTTAACACTTGGAGTCTAATATGTATGCGCTCACTTCGCGTTTGCACCTCCGCTAAAACGTCGTCGTTTACGACGTGCAGCGTTTACGCTGTTCTAATTAGAGGATACACTTTCTAAAGCTATGACCGTAATTATTTTATGCACGTGCTAAAACTTATGCGGGGTTAGTACATTTTTACGGTTTTACAATTTGATGTTGATGACGTGCTTCCCGGTCTCCCCGTTCTTGATTCTGTTCGGCCTAAATGAATCACATGGATTGAACCAACTTTAAATAGGGAATAAAAATATACGGGAAGCACCAGCAATCAAATAAAAAAAGAATATCAATATCCGTTCACGCAGTCGAAAGTTATGAGGTACCAAACATAAAAAAATACAGTCGAATTGAGAACCTCCTCCTTTTTTGAATTCGATTGAAAAATATAAATGATTATGTAATGCATAAGTTACCGCTAATAAATATTAACAGTAGAAAATATCTAGCACGTGAAAGCAATAAACAATTATTACCGAGTATTAGCGACTATGTATGAATCTTAATCAAGTAACGTTAGGTAACTCGTTCTTAAACCTAAACTGCTTGATACATTTAAATTTACATAAAAAATATGTAAGCCCTATTTTGTAAGTAATAATGTTATACGAATATATCTACTAACAATTCTGGATTCTTTAAAGAGCCATTCCGACTGTTTCAAGCTTTCCAGAATTTTAATTATCTACTTACATTTCAAGTCAAACTCAGAACCCTTCGAATGGCGCACGGGGATACACCAGGGTCTTCAACTCTTTAAAAAAAAATATTATTAATTTGCTGGAAATCAGCTGATGTTGTGTTTGTGTTTTACATATAACAGTGTGCAGATAATTTCCTTCATACCTATTGAACCTTGCCTTTGTTCTTAATTAAATAATCGTCTTAATTGTGTATATTATGTCTTAAATGTAGAATAAATCATAGCCTAATGATTACGTGATTGAGGTTTAGACGCGCAAGGAAGCTTTGCTTTATGCGTCCGGTAATCAGACCTCAAACTACAGTTAGATAGGTACTAAACTGCATTCGTTCAGGGAAATCGCTTACCTTAACCGACATAATTTCTCACTTCTGGTAGCTAAATGTAAGAAGTTCAGTCGGGTTAGCAGTAGACCTTGCAATAATCCCCTCAAGTATAATATAAGATATAAGTGTCCGTCCATGTCGAACATATTTACTGGACACCATTATCACTTCACATAAAACACGTGTTTGGTACCTAGGTGATTCTTTTTAAAGATTTCGTGACTTGAATATGAATAAACGTGCAAATATATAAACATTACGTAACCGTGGGAATTTGATGGGCCTGCTTCTTGGTATTCGACATTAGTGCTACTAAAAGTATATGATATTAATTTATATGATTGTGGACTCAATGACATAATTGTAGGTAGGTACAAGAAACGTAAATAAAAATGTACCTTCTGGAAATTAAATAAATAAATTTAAATTGTTAACGTTCTTTAAATAAAGAAAAACAACCTGACGAAAAATTCTTACCATAACCTATACCGAGCAAAAGGATGTATACAGGTTTTGGACAGAACAGGACAGACACAGACAGAACAGGACAGAACAGGACAAGAACTAGGTATGTTATACGATGTAAATATCTGCATATAATGTGACTAGGTCGTGCCTTTGCGAAGGTCACGGCTTTTCAAATCATTAATTGGCCCTCATCTTCGCTTCCTTGTTATGTTGACCAACAAAAAATGTCCATTTGAAGTTTTGTATTAAAATTTTTAGGATAGTAGGGAAATGAAATACGTCGTAGGCAAATCAGCGAAATAGTTTAGCCACGAGGAAAAAACTTTATTAAAAATTATTTATTCTTTATGACAAATAATGGTACAAAAGGCGAACTTAATGCTTAAAGCATTCATTCTCTACCAGTCTACCTTTTACGCCCCTTCAAATTTACAGTAATCTAATATATAAAATTCTCGTGTCAAAGTGTTTGTTGCCAAACTCCTCTAAAACGGCTTGACCGATTTTTTTGAAATTTTGTGTTTGTGTATTTCTTCAGTAGGTCTGAGAATAGGATGCAAACTATTTTTCATATCCCTGAGTTATAAGGGTGACCCACTCCTTTTTTATAGCATAAAAACGTTTGCCAGGTCAGCTAGTTGTAATATTAATATTTATTACAAAAAATTTTTCATGAAATTGACTCGCACATTAGGTGACGTACATACTTACCTAAATAAGTAATTTTAATGCACTAAACGTCGCTCGTAGCTATTATGCAGCTTCGTCTAGACTTTTGAGCACACAGATAATATAATCAACGAATATAATGACCAGATGCAAGAAGTGCATTAAATCAAAGGTCAAACATCAAGATATTTGATAAGACAAGGACTAGACTGCAAAAATAAACTCAAGAATGCCAGCTATGTTAGACCTGTGGTCGTTAAAATTGTTCTGATGTAATAAATAAGTTTATTGTAGATACGGGTATTATACGCAGCATTATTTTGTAATGTTTTGGGTTGAATAACAGACTTGGCCTTGTGTGTGGCATGAATAATTTAAGATTCTTCTAGTACCTATATTTATAGCAAATAATTCATTAATCAGAAAGGAAATATACTTTTTTTAATCTAAGCCTATAATACGTTACCAATTACCATCAGGTGATGGTATTATTGGTAACGTCACCTATTAACATGGGCATTGCTAGAGAAATCACCATTGCGTTGCCGGCTTTAAAGGAGAACTCTTTTACCGCGTGTCTTCAAAAAATATATGTCAAAGTCCGCCAGGAATGCCTCATCAGAAAGATCGTTCCATAACTTAGACTTACGAGTATGTGGTACAAGGCCTTATTATGAACGTTATATGAAAATCGATTCTTAAGGAGAAACTCCGATTTATATTCGAAACGTTTTTTCTTATCATTATTTCATTAGATACATAATGTATATTAGTGATTCTATGCTCAATCCCACACACCAATAAACAATAGTCTGAACCAATGTAATGTGCCAAGGTTGAAAGTGAGGTAGCATTTCTTTAGTGTTGCCAAGTAGGTAGATATGTTCGTTTAATTATGATTTTTCTATGCAACAAACTAAAAGCATAGTAACTACTTACTTCTTTTATGAATACCAATACCAATTAAAATGTATTATTAATATAAATTTGAATAAATGAGTCATTGCTTAATTCTTAATGCTTTGCGTTTTTCTGTATTGGTATGTCAAGGTAGGTACGAGTAAGTCAGTAATTTATGTTCTGTCCAGAGTGCAGTACTGGTTTGCGTGGAGTTGGTTGTCGGTGTTGTTGACTTCTGATGATCGCGAAAATTGTGATTTGGTACGTATCTACTATCGCCTCGTACATTTCGTATATTGGATTGACCCATGCCCAGTAAGATACTAAAAAAAAGGTTTTTTTTAACGCTTCACACTCACAGCCCCACACTAGGATTCCCTGTGTGCCATGGACACATACAAAGACAAATACACAAATACCCAGACCGAGAACAGAAATCTAAATTCATCATTTAAATTTCTGCCCCGCCCTGGATCGAACCCGGGACCCTTCGAATGGTGGACTGGCGTGGAAACCACTACACTACATGGGTCGTCGTTGCAAGAATGGTTACAAGCATATATAGGTACTTCAGACTTTAATATATACAAATATATAATACATAAAAAGCACAACTTTTTACGTGTCCCTTATAAACCCGCATCTCATTATCTAATTAACTCTACAAATTCTAAGTATTTCTTTGATATTCTTATTTTCGTTAACGACTCAATGCCCACCTAGGTTAAGTTCTAACAAGGCGCACTAACTGACTAACAACGTACTAACCAGAATGCAAATATATCACCCACGCACAAACTAAAAGGTACCGAATAAAATTAATTCGCGGTACAAGCAAGTCCCTTGGTAACACTAAAAGGGTTACTTTCGTTAGGAAAGTAAATAATGAGGAACAGATTGAACTAGCGAACTACCAATTGAACTACCAATCTATCTACATTAAAGGTACATTTTAGAGCAGTTTCTAGGATCAATTTACTTAAGCTCTGACGTCTTTGAATTGCGTTTTTATGTACAGTAGGTTCTAGGTATACTAGCCATGCATCTCTCCTCTCATTTAACGGTACAAAGGATTTTTTAAAAAGCTTTTTAAATGTGAAGGATGTGCTAATTAGCGGGTGGACCCACGACAATTCTGTCCATGTGCAGACTAGACCACACAGTAAAATTATCATAAGTAATAATTAAAATTAGTGACATAAGCCTGTGCTGTATGAGTCACGTATTTTAATATATCAAAAATAGCTAAATTATCACCATGATAATGATGACATCGTCCAAAAAGATAAATTGCTAATAAATAATGAAATGACTGCCGTATCATGTTATAGGAACCAGTGAGTCATCGATAGCATATCGTATACTTAATTTAAAAAAGCCTGTATTATATCACAGACAAACAGGAACAAGAATGGTTATAAAAAATTACTTTTAATGGGTGGTAGAATAAGCGTGATCGAGAAGATAACTACTAGAAGTACTTGATCTACATTTGGCTACTACTTGATACTATTTTATTTTAGTCTAGAAACTTTGTAAGCTGGCAAACTTTAAATATAAAACGACCTTTCTTTGCATAAAAACCTACTCCGATCAAATGCAACTCTATAATCGTTTATTCACTCGGTCTGAGTACCGCGCGAAGATTTCCGGCTATAGTTACAAATAACTGTCTGGTTTTATAAAGTTTTTAAGGTTTTTTTGGTTTTTGGTCGCGTTGGAATGAAATTTGGATTACGGTGAGATTACAGATACACTTTAATGTTTAAATTTCCATTTTTATATTCTTCGTATTTCCACACAAATAGTTATACTTTTCTTAACCGATTATAATAAATTTCTTGTATTAAAAATTAATCAAAATCCCGGAACAATTCATTATTTACGAACCAAATACATCAAGGTTGATCATCCCATAAAATTAAGCCGTCAAATCTTTAATTAGATCGATGTCTGCTTTTGAAGTTACCGAATGGGATTAATGTTTATGGATATATTGTGTACCTATACGGATGTAATTTTAATATTTTTATAGCTACTAATTACTAATGTATTTAGTAGTAACAAAGCATATTATTGTAATATTATATTCTTATGAAAAGTAGGACGAGCTTGCGTGGCACGTGGGGCGAGGAGGGTCCTAACATGTCGACTACAAAAGGAGCCTCGGATATACTCGTAGACATCTTATCGCTTCATTACATTCTTAAAAGAGCTACACAGAAATTTTAACTGCTAGTTACACATATAAATAATTTCGTAAACAAATTTGCGTAAAATAAATATTTATGCATAAACGTCATCTCTCGCGAATTTCCGTGCCGATTTACACATAACTTGTAATTAATAAATATTGATACATACATGTTTGTAGCTGTTGACTTAATTGGCTATTAAAATAACTTATTTAAGATGCATTTGATATATTTAATATTCATTACTATGGTTTCAGTTCAAGTTCACTATGAATCAAGGGAAGGATGAAATTAAACTCTATTTGAGATGATATTAACATATATATGTATTTATATTATATTTTTAGGAATGTTACTAGCGTAGTTTGCTGCAAGTGTTGCCTTCAACCTTTTTTATGTCCCACTGCTGGGCACGGGTCTCCCCACAACCGGGGAAGGCCTGGAGCATACTCCACGCTGCTCCAATGCGGATTGTTGGAGGTGCAAGTCTTACCTATGTCAAATTCTTATGTTTTGTGTTTTGTGTGTCCAATGTACTTCTGCCTGTGTATTGTGTATGTGCGGAGTGACATAGAAAAAATTGCACAACACAGTTCCTCCACTTGGCTTTGAAGTCTATATCTGCAGCAGTAAAGCAACTCCAGCGAGGGTCCACTTGGCTGGCTTGTCCTTGGTCTTAAGGTTGAAGGTCCACACGTAAGTCGGTCCCCGGGTCCGTGTCTTGTATACAGGGCACTCGTACATGTTGCGTAAATCTTGCTTGTCTTGCGTTATGGCCTGCAAAGTTTTGATAATTTTTCTATCGTAATAAATAATAATACTCTATATTGAACACTATAAAAAATGTTATTTCTTGTTTTTATGTTCAAAATTTGTTAATCAAACAATAATTAGATGCGGACGTAGTCGCAGGTAATATAAACAAAGAAAATTAAGTATTTCTAAATAACGTAACCCCACATACAGACACATATAGGTAGTTAACAGAAACAACAAACATAAATATTATCAAAAACCCGAATTATAAAGAAAGCTATTAAGTAAATAAGGTTTGATGTCTCACTCGAACATTAATGACTGGCATTGGCGGGAATAGATCCTTAAGCCGAGAGTCCATGATGATACCGGCCTGTACATCCCAACGAGCTCCCTCCATCAATAATCCATGGACATAGGCGCCATCTCCTGACGATGACCGAGAATCTGCTATACTGTTGACGAAAATAATAAAGGAAACAATAAATAATTATAAATCACGTTACGAAAACAATTGTCGCGCTCATAGTTGAAGCAAATATGCAAATTTAAGACATATATGGTTTTGTAATGGATGCCATTATCAGAACTGCACCAAATTTAAATGGAACCAAACGGGAAGCACCAGCTTTCAAATAAAAAAAGTATCATTAAAATCCGTTCACACATTGAAAGTTATGACGAAACAAACATAAGAAAAGTCGAATTGAGAACCTGCTCTTTTTTTGAAATCGATTGAAAGTTACTAAAATCGGATACTTAAATTGTATTAGTAAGGATACAATTTTATTAAAAACTTTACTAATTATTACCAAGTGACACGTGCAATAAATATTTATTAGGACGATCTATTGGCAAATTGCTCATATTCGTCACATTATCGATTAATATGTCTATTTGGCAATTAATTTAGAGCCCATTAAACGCCGGAAACCAATCTAAAATTAAACATTTTATGAACCTTGACATACATTAATCAATCAAGTAACACATGAACTACATAATTTCTGAACAGAAAAATTTTGTATTTATAAACATTGGTTCGTAAATCCTATTTTGTATCTTTTAAATTTAAAAATTGTAGTGCAGAGACCTGAAACATATAAAAGTTTCCTTATGGAAGGTTCTATATTTTTTATAAGACGTAGGCATCTGATAGGAAAGGATTTTTCAAAATTCTACCGAAGTTCCGAAGTTCCGAAGTTCGCATACATACCTATAGATCGCTGTGAAAGCAAACTGGCAACGCTGGCAAACTTTGCCAGCGTATTTCACCCTGGCAATGTTTGTATTCGACAACGATAAGACAGTAAGATAAGGATATAAACCCTTCAAATAGTATTGCTACATATTATTATGTTACGTAACGTGGAAGTACTCACGTGAAGTCCTCCTTCATCTTCTTAGTGACGTCACACTGGAGGCACATCTTGTCGAGAGGCAGCTCGTAGCGGCGCGCCGTGCTCTGCATGATAGCCGTCAGCAAGCTCTGCGGGTTGAAGAACCCCGCCAGCCAGACTGATACTGGCAACTAGGTAAGGTATTAATATTTTTTTATTAATTAAATTAAATTCACTTTATACATAGGTGTCGAATTCATAACCTCATTTTTAGTATGCGTCAAATAGGATGTTAATGCGATACGTATGTACTATGTATGGTATATTACACAAACATTAGTACGTTATAACAAGATATACACACCATCCATTCATCCCATTTGTTTATTAGCTCACATTTACTTCAACTTAGGAAACAGTGCAAGTTTAATCAAATATATTTAGGTAGGCGTAGCGTTCTTACCACAAAATCAGTAGCCCATGTCTCTAACTCTCGAAGTCTCAGTAGCAGATCCACAAACCACGCCGAGAGACCAAGCAGTGATGGGTACGCCCTGTTACCCCAAATTGATGGCACCTAAAAAATTATCGCTTTACTTAATCATCAAAAAGGCCATCAAATACCTGTATCAAATACCTTCGTCCGTTGAAATTGAAATTTTTTTTAAATTTTATAATATCGCGCGGAACTTGCGTTCTGTTGATAGTTCATTTTTAAGTTTTTACGAAAGACTCGTATAAATAAATCTACCAAAGGCTTTTTTAAGACGACTAAGACGAAAAAGAAACTGAAAATTCTTCTCACCTGATCCAAAAACAATGCGTTCTCTAACTCTTCCATATCCGATGTGATCGTCAGTTCTCCCTATAATAAAAAAATACTTTGATAGAGAGTAAAACGCATGGAGACAACCTTAACGAAGCATTACTTAATTTAAATTTTAATGAACTTACTTAATTTAAATATAAAAAAGAGTTAAATAAATTAGATTTTAATAAATAAAT
>DWQL01000888.1:0-13005 GCA_018231265.1 Noctuana haematospila | reverse complement strand
GGGGCACAAGGATTCGGGACTAGAGTAGGTACATATGACTACATATTATCATAACTTCCTTTTTTTGTTTTATTATTCGGGTTGATTTATTTTGGAAATTTCTTTTTTTGTATTTATTAATTAGTCATTTGTCGTATCTTGATTAAGTTTCATTCATTTTTGAAAACAGCAAGCAAGTAAAATAATCATTTCTGTTTGATAATTTATTTTCGCATAATATTCGTAAATCATATTCTATTTTATAATCTTCCTTCCTTTTCATGAAAACTGTCTCAAATCCGTGCAGCTGAGATTAAGCCGCACAAATACGTACAACGTCAGCATGGCGGGAACTTTAATTTTATAGTTATAGTAATTTTATAGTTAGTTAGTTTACTCGTAATAACATTTATGTATAGAATACAACTTTATATACATAGCTTTATTTATATTGTCTGAAATAAATTGTTATTGTTATTATGCATATTGTGAGGTATAAATAGAGCAATCGTGACTACTGTTGGAGGTTGGTGGCAAAAGACTTTTGTTGATTCTTCCTCCTATAGTTGCTAGTCGGTAACGTTGCTTCGTGACATTTCTACGTAATTGTTCTCCTAGTTAGTATTTTATCTGTATTTATAAGTTGAGAGTTTTATTTTGCGAACATAAGCGTTTATTAAAGACATATAATTTAATGTATTTAAATATAGATAATTTATTTAGAAAATTACTTGATTTTGAAAACCGTTTATTTCTGAATTACAATTTACTATGTATTTCATCACAAACAAAATGTTGTTAAACATAATTTATAATTTTTTTTAAAGAGAGCTCATTGTTTATTCGCGTCACCGTGATCCTTTGTCTAGCTCACTATTGACAACGCGATCACTGTTAACATTTAAACAAAGATCTTCAATCTCAGGGTTAATCTTTGTGCCTCATACTGAACGCAATTTCCATACTGTTTAAAATTTCCTAGGAATATCACTGATATGATAACTCCGTCTTATATCATCGCCTCATTATGTGGTTTTTAAAAACTGATGGTTCTTAAGATAAAGCTAGCAAAAATAAAGTCTTTTATCTAATTATAGTCTTACTCTTTACCTACTTATTTCTTGTTAGTTACACGTGTAACTAACTCTACAAACGCTTCGTGCCTCTTGACTTTCATTAATCTTTCTTACACGATCATCTGTCATCATCTCATAAGATCACTTGACGCAATATGACCTATATAAATATTTTTTATACTCTCTCCTGAAACTAACAGAGCCGGAAACTTTAAATGCATTGTAAATAGTCACTTTTTATGACATGCTAGACGAGAACCCGCATGAGGGAACAACTTCATTTAATAAAAGCACTTCTGACAAATTATATAAATTAAAGGAAGGAGGAGGATTAATCAGCTTTCTGAATTGTAGAGTATGTTAGATATTTGAGTATACTTTAATGTTTGACAACAGTGTAATGATAAGAATTACGTTACTTTCGTAATAAAACACCATTAGCGACAGATGTGCGTACCGGATGCGGTAACAACGGAAACGTACGAAATCTGTGAATGCGATTCAATCTCGTCAGCTCGACCTTGGATACGCATCCGCCATTGGACATGCGGCAGACAGAAGATGGCATTCGAAGCAGGTGCCAGCGTCGGGTCAACGACCAGACCGGACGTGGACGATTAAACGCATCGTAAATCGAATCGTGACAACCCGGTTACATCTTCCGATAAGCGTGCTGCATACGGTATCGCTATCACTGCCAGATACGGTGATTCGATTACGCATTCTTTGTTTTCGTCCTAGTTTGCAATTGTTTTGTGTCAGTGTGTTATCAGATCAGTATCAGTTGCTTTGTTGTAGAACTGAAAACTTGTTTGGTATATTCAAATATCAATTTAAATTAAAAAAGAATCGAAGCCGGGCTTAGAGTTTCGTATTCTTCCTATATAGTCATAGTTTTGTTTATGAATACTCTAAGTAATCGAGCGCATCGAGTTTTTGAGTGAATATATTTTCTGAAATCACGTTTGTGGATAGTTTGATAGCTTTTATAAGATAAGAGTTGTTTTTTTTTGTTCACAAAAATGGATTTTGGGGGTTGTGATTTTAACATTTTCCTTTGTATATTGATTTACAGTAACTTATTCGATGCTTAAAATCGTATCGAGTTTTCTCTTTATGTTTTAATATATAGATAGTTTACAATAAGTAGGTACGTTAAAAACATTAAATTAAAAATGGTTGCAGCGCCGCGCATACATGTTAATTGCATTGAAGATAAAAAAAAATCTATAGTTTTCTATAGTAACTAATAATTACATTTATAGGGTCGAGTTAAATAGAAGTGCTATAAAACCAATTAAATAATTCCAACCGACATCGACATTTGCTGTAGGCGGTTCCTGTTAAGTTTCTTTGATTTGCGGATATACATTCAACTTAATGAAACTTAATAATTAATGATGATGAAAATGGCAGCTAGATATTTATTTAATCTCGATACTGGACCATGAGAACTACGACGACTCCATATATGGTTAAAGGTTTTTAGCTCTACCATATAAATAAATTATTTTTGGTCGACCATTTCATGCTTGATTAGGTACTATTTCTTTCTACTACTTTAAAAGATGAAAAATTTCAATTTGTGCAGTTGTTTTTCGATTTCTATTACGTTTTGAAATAGTCGAACTCGTATCGGGGAACGCTTGGCTGGCCACACTGCAGAGCAACTTGGTTACGCCACGATAACCTCGCTGCTTAAGCTGTTTGGAGGATACTATATTCTCCATATCCAGTGCATAGAGTGCGATACACTTCGAAATTATACTTTATGTGAATTGTACGTTCGCATCGTTTGTAGAAATTCTACTTGTAGGTAGGTACTTGTGTGAAGTTTTCCGTGTACAGTTTTATACGAATATTTTTAGTAAGTTACTAAAGTTATATTATGCTTGTTTCTTTATGATCTATATTCAATTCAAAAGTATGTTTTCTTCACAAAATAATCAAAATATCTATGGAATAAGTGATGGGTCATTTGGGCTTCGCCGTAGTCACATAAAACCTGCTACAAAACTTGATATAGGGCCCCTGTTAGGTACTAGTCGCCAGTGTCGCCACTACTCTATCTGTCCTTTAATATAACTATCTGTTTAAAGAACCTTACTAATAGTTTAAGAAGATGAGATGATCTTAATATAGTTATCTGATTGCAACGGAGAGCGGTAACGAGTAACGAGTGCTAAACATGCGCGATGTTTCGCTTTCTTCCCTCCAGTCGTTTTAATATCTCTCCGACGGGCTGTTTCACTGTTTCCATTTAATTTTGTACCGTTGAATTTTCTTCCATTCCATTATATTTTTGAAACTATTATTTTTTTCTTTATTTTTAATCTGGTGCAGCGGTGAAGTGTCATACTTACTTTCTATCACTTACATGTGCACTTTTACGACAGAACTTCTTTATAGTGTCAAATAAAGATTTTATCACGGTCGCGTTTGATATCATTAAGTATTTATAAACTGTCGAAACTCGTACTAAGCTCGCTCTATGATATACTTTAAGCTTTCCTTCGGTTCCACAGTACATCATTGCTGATACGTACCTACAGCTGCTGATTAATCACTCAATTTTCTTTTTATTTTTACTGGTTTCACCAATATTCTTTCTAAATTTAACACAATTAGAAAATATTTAAGTTGAAAAGTGTAGCGCGAAATCGGTCAAGCTGTTAGTTCCAGTTCCGAAATCTAGTTCGCGATAATTTAGAATTAATTTGTTCGTTGCCGCAAATTTGTTTGCGCAAACATGGTTACTGAAAAAGTTAGTACTTAACACGCTTTAGTTACCAACCACTATTTATGTGTTCGGCAAATTGTATAATGTAATGTGACCTTTGCTATTTATGCCTGCAAAGGCGTGCCAGTCTCGTACTACAGAAAGTCGTCGTACACGTAAGCACAAAGGCGCCAGTGGAGCGGCAACTCGACCTCGAACCTGCGACCCTGCGCAGCGGCAATTGTGATGCTAATGCGGCTTGAACCACGGTTTGAACCGTGCACTGAACGAAACCGCATTTGTGTGTGCAGTGTTAGAAAATGTGTTTTCACTGTTTTTGTCAAAGGACCACCTTTGAAAAAAAATTATGTTAAATAATGAGGCGACCACCTCATATGCGGTCGTATACTCTCAGATACCTCTGATAATACTTTGGTACTATGAAAGTTTTATGAAGGAAATTCATATTGATTTGGGATAAACTTTTTTTGTAACGGTTATTACAGGAGTAATACCGGTTTATCTAGGATTCTTGCACTAAAACCTTTTGATAACCTGACCTTTCTGTGCAGTGCCACGCAAGGGTTGGTCCCGAGCTAACTTCCCGTGTATATCACGGTGTGCCACACACACCGAACTGCAACATTACCGGGGATGTAGGATGGTCAGTTCAAGCAACCACTCTAACCACCTTCAACCCTAGAAGCTTATAGAGAATAAGTCTCTTATGATAGGGTGAGGGTGAGGATATAAGCAGGGATAACCTAGAGTTATTTTAACCTTTCATACCGGTGGACGTTCGGAGGGTCCGTGTTTGAACCCTGCACGTACCCACTTAATTTTCGATATTACAGGCGCATTATAAACTTTTCTCATTACTGTCAGGAGACCCGTTTTCAGCGGTAGTGGGACAATAATGTTGGGTTGTTGATAGTAAATAATAAATATCAGTAAATTTATGAAAAATATATAGGTATTCAGTGAACCTTGACGTAGACTGCATACTCAACCGCTACTTGTTTTATACAAAGATGCTGGTTAAATAGTCGAAGGCTACGAGTTAAATTACTCGGAAGTCGTCCATTGTGTCTACCTACTCAAATTGTTCACAATTAATATTCTACACGGGTCTCCACTGACGCAGGTATGTTCCTGTTCGGGCGCAGTTGTTTATTAAACTGTTTTATTGTCCTACCACGAAAGAGACTCTTCATTGTGTTTCAGGTCTCCACCTTGCCCCTTTAATAGTCTGTAACATGAATAAATAAATGATAATCTTATTGTTATACTTATGGTTAAGAAGGCTTTGATATGGGCTAGTTGTAGTTTTTAAGTAACGCAACGGCGAGATCTAAAAGTGTATATTATTCATTGCTCATTTTATTATTCAAATTCGACCATTTGTAGTATGAGGTACGCAATGTATGTCGTGATGGTTCGATTTCTGAAGGTTTTTCTGAACTGTCAAAACTCGTACTAAAAGCCCGGTTCGCCATTACATCGCAGTTCCATTAACGGTACTGACCAGTCATATATCGGTGTCATATCTTTTGTAAAATTTAATAAGCCGTACATTGTATAGTTGCGTGCATTATTTTAATATAAAAATAATGGTACTGATTTATTTATTCTTCTGAATCTAATACAAAGTATCGGAAAATATTGGAACTGTTTTCATAACAAACTTTTGCTCTCGTACTATACAATTGATCAATTGTAAACAGTTGACGATTAGCCGCTTTTAATCGGTACTACTCGTAGTTAGTTGTTCAAGTTCAATGTTAATTGTTGGTTTTAACTGAATGATTGCCGTCCTCAGAGTAACTTCTATATAGCAAAACTAAAGCATCCATAGATAATAAAATTAAATTTGTATAGTTGTTATTAAAAGCCAACCCAAATTGAGGATTTACATAGAGTTTAGTGTTATTTCACTTATTTCCCAATTGCATAGTTACTGTTAAGATAAGTATGACAACATAATAATAAGGAAACGGAGCTGGGCACAAGACCGTTAATCGATAAGATCTTTAAACAAACAAATAATATTTCGAGTGACTGCTTAACTTTTCAGTTAAGCTCCATTAACTTTCCGTAATTCCATTAATTCTTTAAATGCCAAAAGGAGACCGAGCGGGCTGTTAGGGCTAGAAGCTGCTTGTATTTTTACAAATAAATCGTAAACTTAAAACAGATTTCCATGATTCTTTTATTCTCTAAACGTTTGTACCTCTGTATTTGTTCAATTTTAATTTGTTTCAGTTCTGATGGTGGGATCCATGAGAAATACCATCAACCTCTTAAACTTGCATACACATGTGCACAAAAAGTTTACAAATTACTCAATAGCATACTAACAAATTCCTCTAAAACTGTTTGTTGGAAAGGGTAGTACTTCAGAGGTAGTCCCATATGAATTTGAACAGAACCAAAATGATGAAACCAATGATAAAGATTATAGCGATTAACGTGGTTAACAATGCCCAACTATGCTTATAAATTTTAATATCAATATAGGCAGAATAAAAGCAGGTAACACCAATATTTGAGGAATTTCTCACCTCGACCTTAGTGTCGCCATCAGTGATGTTGGTCTTCGCGAGTTGACTGCGCAGCTCCTCTAAGTTGTTGCTGGCCTGCTTAAAATCAAATTGTGTGTCAAAGTTGAGCCTAATCTGGTTTAGGCGTCCCCAAAGTGGATACCCAGACTCAGCGGCAGAGCCAAAAAAAAGGAAAGCTAGAAATTCTTAATTAATCTCACCTCGACTTTAACATCCCCATCAGAGATCTTGGCCTTGGCAAGCTGGTTACGTAACTCCTCGAACTCGGTGTTGGCCTGTTCGAAGTCATAGTCATTTTCGAATTTGAGTGTATTCTTGTTTCTGGGTACGAAACTTCCACGACCGCGCCCGCGCGACCGTCCTCTCCATCCACCGCGGTTGTAACCTAAAACAAATTAAATTTATTATACCAAATACATATTGATGTAATACGAATGCTGAAAGCGATAAGCATTCACACACAAATTGTTAAAGTGACGGAACACAGATTTTATTAAATGAAATTAATATATTATATATATATTTTGTAAGTGGCAGACGTCGTACAGTTCACCTGGGTAGGTACTAGTTGCCACATGTTGCCACACACACATTTTCATTTACCATTAATTTTTTTCCTTTCTAAGACTGGATGTATTAACATCAGTTACATTCAATAAATCTCGTTCGCTACCTAAATAAATAACATAAAAACATAAAAATCTCACCAGATTGATAATGGTGATCATTAGATTGATGGTGATGGTCGGCAGCCTGGTGATGGTGCTGGTTGTGCTGGTTATGTTGATTTAGCTGGTTGGCGGGCGGATGCGGCTGCGGCTGCGGTTGCGGGTGCGGCGCGGGCGCGGTCTGGGAGCCGCTGGAGACGCGCTGGCGGGTGCGAGAAGTGGGCCGCGCCCGCGTGTTGCTCTGGCCCTTGTTGATGCCGCCGCGTCGGGAATCGCGTTGTCCCGAAGCACCTGCCGCTGAACCCACCTGCTCGTAACAACAAACTTGTTTTAATTTAAGTTATAGTTATACAAGAGCGTTTTACAGAAATATTTAGTTCAATATATTTCTCCACTATGGACCACTTACAACTTACAGACCTTACATACTTTTGATATATTATGATTATAAAAATAAAAACATTTTTATTCATCATAAGGTATTTGTATACTCAATGAACGTCAAATAACACCGTACATCGGCTTTAAGCTAAGGAAGGCCAGGAGAAAAAAGCCGGCGGAAAAAAACTCTCGGCACTCTTTTAAAATCAAGTGTAAAATCACAAATGATTAACTGTACAGTATAGCTTTAGCCTGATAGCGCGCAGACATTATTCAGGTAACCTTACCTGAGTCTCTTGGTCCGCTGTAGGACTTTTCCTATGCCCACCTGTTGCAGGTGTACCAGACCTTGAAGCACTTTGCTGAGATCCACCTCCAATGAGATCAAGCATGGAACCTGAAATGTTCCGTAAAATATCTATCATATTTTTCATCAAATTTAAAATATTATGAATGTAATAAGCAGCTGCCAGAGCAAATTCATGTTGCAAACTGTTTACTACCAAGACTAAAATTTAAGAATTTTGTCTTACGTAGGTAGGTGAAAGCAAGGGATAGACAATATGAAATTGATGACTGTCTGAAAAATTCCTGTCCAAACCTGAATATATTTAATGATGTGTGAAATAGTATATTAATGTATGGATTTTAAATTATTTTAAGTTAAATAATATTAATACAGATACAACCAGTACTAAAAATTTATTACTTAAAATCTGACTGAAATGACAATAAATTTTCAAGTTTAAACAATAAAAAACCATTTGATTTGAATACCAAAGTACTGATAAAAGAAAAAGCTGAAAAGTGGTATCAAAAATATGCCATATATATCTTTTAATTATCTAAATTAAAAAAATATATTTTTAAAGTATTTTTCATGCCTTTAACAGGAATAATTAAGTATGTATGGTTTGAAGATAATCACTTTATAAATTTTTTGTACACAGTTCCATAAATTATGCGACATCATCAGTTTAAAAAATAGAATATCAATATGCATAATATTTAAAGCATGTTAAAGTGTGAACTGGTGTTTTTTCATTCAAGCAATAGACCAAGGAAATGACAGTGCAGATTGCGATTTTCTAAGCTTTTAGTTGATTAGTGACGGTAATAATACCGCAAATTGTTAAATTTATAAAGGTTAGTGTTTTAATATATTATTTTAATGAAATATTAGTTAGTAAAATCAATTTTGTTCATTTATTACCTACAAATACATATTAAAAATTATATTGTGTTCATAATAATAGATTATACCTAGATAAATTTTGTTAGGAATAAAGTGTTTTTAGGTACATTATTTAACAGTATTTCTTTAAAAATAAAGAAGAATAAAGAATATTTTCAAATAATATTATACTTATTTTAAAAACTATAGGAAACTAAAATGATGTAATTATAAATGAAGATTTAATAAATGGTTAATTGCAAATGACAAAGTTGAGTGGATAATATTGCTACTAATCAGTGATCATGCAAGCGGTTAGAAATTAGTAAAACAAATACTTCTTAGAAGTTGTAAGGCCTAGTCATAAAGGATCAAAGTTATAAAAAATAAATTAAATTATGCAATGTTCACAATGATAACCTGTTCTAATTTTTTATAATATAAAATTGAAACATTTTAAAAATTTATAAGTCATGAAAATCAGTAACGAAGAAGTATCTGTTTAAAATATGGCAAAAATCGCAAGGTGGCAAAGCATTTTAAGCAGTATCTGGTATGTTTAAAAGAAAACCTTGGTCTTTCACTTGGTTGACATGGTGCATCACTCCTGAGCCAATGGGAGCTGCCATGGGTTGAGGTTGAGGAGCCAGCTCCACTGATGTTTGAGGTGACAACTCACTCGTCTTGTTAAGTTGAGTGTGGACAGTACTTTGGAATCCTGCCATGGGGTGGTATTGGTTGAACTGTGTCTGTCCCACCACTGGATGGTTGTACTGCCCAGGAAATTGAGCCTGATTGGCAGTGCCACCGAGGGTCGGCGGCACTGACATCTGGACGATGGCAGGATCATTGGGCATAGACGAGACATTGGTGAGAACTCGAATATCCTTGATGTCAGTCCCACGGAACAGGATGTAGTCATACACCTGGCTCTGAGGCGCAACAGGGTACTGAGTCTCTCTGTCCTCAGTGCCAAATGAGCGCACTGAAAAAAAATACAGCATGTTAAATATATTCAAGAAGAAGCTATTGCCGTCTTAGGAATAGGTCTTCAATAAGAGAAAATGGTTTAGGCCATCGTCCACATTAGATTCAAACATTACATTGCAGACTTCAACCTGCATTCTTGTTTTCATTTTAAAACAATATGAACATGAATAATTTTCTGTAGTTCAAGGCACGCAAATGAATCATAAATAAATATATCATAAATCATAATCATATTTTTTAAACAAACAAAATTTTATGTTTACAAACAAAAAGATTGTTGAATTTAGATTATATAATATCAATTAACTTATATAAGGTCTAAAGATTTGTCTAATTACTTAAGTAATAATTTTGTTCTGAATATTTTTAATATTAAATAATATTTTTTATTATTACAAAACTTAATCATAATATAGCAAAAGCAATTTGACTTTGTATAGCTGTTAATAGGCTATACTACTTTCTACCCACTTTAAAAAATTTTTTTAACAAAGACCACTACATACAAATCAATAGGTCAATCACCCTGACTAAATTCAGTATGCATAGTGGGTGATAAACAATCTTGTGAAATAACAAAATTTGAAGAGCTTGATTGATATTGTTTTTAGTAATAAAATAATGTCAAAACTTAAATTCCTTCGAAACATGCAATATATCTAGCAAGGGACCGTAATTGTTTACCAGAAATTAATCGAATCAACGTCATCAATGTGAAACTGCGGTCAATATTGCCACTTCATCATCGCAACTGAGGGTAGAACGAAAACAATGTGGTAATCCACGTAGAATTTAGCAATAACGTTACGACTAACTACGTATTAGTTATCGTTCCGGCTAACCGAAGTTTCACTTAAAGAACGAAATATAAGGCGTTCGAATGAAAGGAGGGAAAAGTATCAAAATAAGCAAACAAATTACATATTCATATACAACAAAAAATTACAATAGGATAATAATTAAAGGTTCAAGTCCTGCTGTAAGAATATCATTGTAGGCAAGAACGCAACAAGATAACAGTATCTATTTGTGAACTTCTTACCGCTAGCTAAAGCGATGGTACATTCTTGAGGATCGACGGTGAAGAGTCGGCCTTCATAACGAATATCTGCTTTCGATATAAGGCTTATTTTGGAGCCCAATTCAGGCATTCCAGAACTCATAGTGTCACTTTGAAAATTTCTTGCCGATGACGAGGATTTTTTACGATTTTGTCGACCGCAAACCAACAGCCATCAAATATAAAATGACTGACGGGAAGTTGGCAACAAGCGCAGCGTTTACAAACAGCTGAGAATACAGATAACTAAACCCAACAAAACGTTCCACAGATAACATAGCAAATTTATTATTAGTAAAATAAATACCAAAACATTTTACGTTTAACTTCACCTTGCGTTGGGCGACTCAAAGATTCAAAGGTAAATTATAATTTGCATTACAGTATGTACTGAATGTTAAAGCCTATTATGCACCGTCATAGTTTGTTATAATAATATCAGTCTTTTCAAAATTCGAGTTGGCAACACTGCGCTGAGCATAGACTAAGCCGCTGAGTGGCTGAGTGACTGACAGCTGACAATAAACGACCATCAAATCAAGACCATAGTGTTATTATCTATAAAACCGACCGTTGAGCGTTGAATTGAAACATTGAACATTGAAAATATTGAAATGAAATGTAAAAACATTGAATTAAAACGAATCAAGAGCACTTAATGAAACTGAATTGAGCAAATGTAAATAATAAATATTTTGAAAACATCCGCGAACTAATTGAATTTATGTGCAACTATGATTGAAACTCCCATATCTTCCATTTCGGGCTTGTCCCGGCTAAGTGTTGGCGGGAGCAGCAATAGTTCGATACGACGAAGGAGTCTTATACCTCAAAGTCGTGTAACTAATTCTCAACATGGGGTTTGTACATTTTTATTATCAGTTAGATAACAAGTATTACAATTAGATAACAACTCTGTGGATATTTTGTATTATGGCATAACTCCTCATTTCTCCTTTCTGTTCAATTTTTTTTTTATATATCGTAATACCTACATTCTAGTGCCAACTGTTTGATAACTTTAATAAACAATCATAAACGTTGTCATAACATTATCTACCTATATAATATTCATGCAGTGCAAATATTGTGTAGATCAATGCTGAATTGGATTTCTTAAGTCTAAATCCTCTAGACAGCTATTGATTAGAATTCTATCTACATCTAGTATTTTGTAAATGTTTATTACACATTTCCAGGATAAGAATGATGATGAGGCAGAAAGGTCATCATTGGTGGCGTCTGAACGCGCGCTGGCTACTTCTACCCCTCACTCGCCAGCGCACAGGCAAGTCAGGGATACCATGTCATCATCACCCCAGAAAGAACACTTTCAGGGCTGTTTGAAACTGTATGCAGAGAATGTAAGTTATTAAAGTTTTTTTAAAACATAGCTTAATACGAAGAAGATGGAGCATAATATTCAAGTCAAAACTTTCACTTTCACATTTCTATTAGCTGGGCTGGAAAGTCAATATAATTTTGTTGTTTTACTCAACATAGAAAAAACATCTCAGTGTCTTGTTGTTATTGAATTTTATGATTAAATTAAATTGGTTTGTTGCAGAAAATTAATAAAGACAATGCATGGAACCTACAATTGATAGACTTCATGACATCAATGCTAAGGCGCCATGACGCTCGCATGGAAAACCTACAAACAGCATCTACAGTTGTTGATGCTTCTGCTAGAATTTACTCTTTTAGAGTTGACGCTGTACACTATGATGTATTAAAAATGGCTGGTGGGCTAAGCAAAGCTGCCCAAGTAAGTATACTTTTAAGAAAATTAGTAAATAAATTAATACTATTGAGAATTAAATCTAGGTTACTACTACCCATATAAAATATATAACAATGCGTATATCAATGCGTATATCATAATGTCGAGAGCCTAGAATAAGTAAACGGAAATAAACATTATTTTGTCAATAAAAAGGATCATGAAGTTATGTCTCATTCTTAAATTAATCAGTGTAATTTCAATAGATGAAATTTTAACAAATAATCCTAATTTACATAACAAAGTTACTCAATATGAAATTAGGGATTTTTGCTAGATTTATACCACCCTCCCCCCTTAAATGATATGATTTTTAATTATAGTCAAAAAGAGGCAAGAAAGATGATGACGCAGCAACCCAAGATGATGCTGCTGCTGATGGTGAAGCAGCTCCGGTCAAGAAGAAAAAGAAGAAGTCTAAAGGGGCCATTGCTGCAAATCCTGAGGTTTTCAATGGCGATTTTGACTCAAACGACTGTGTTGGTTAGTCATTTGTTACAACAATAACTTGTATTCTTGACCTAACTAACAAATAATTTGCCTTCAACCCTTTTTATGTCCCACTGCTGGGCACGGGTCTCTCCCCACAACCGAGGAAGGCCTGGAGCATACTC
>DWQL01000887.1:0-13005 GCA_018231265.1 Noctuana haematospila | reverse complement strand
GCTCATGAGAAATCCACACCTCGTCAAACGACACAAGTACTTGGTCCTATAAAAGATTGTAATATCACCCCTACCTAGCTGCAGTTATTGTAATTTGTTACCTGCCTTGTATGCCTAATAAAGTAATTAATTGCAGAGATCGAGTGAAAGATATGGATGCTGCTGCTGTAATATTATCCACCCTCAACGTTCAGAATGCTTTGAGAATCATCGCTTTGACGTTACAACTCACAGCTTACCTATTTCCGCCACAGGCTCATATAGAAGGTATAAAATGTGCTTAAATTTATTAAATTTCTGTTTAAAGTTCTGGCAAAGCAAATTATTTATTTTCGTAGATGATTAGCAGTATATAATAACACCGAATTTTCGAGCGCTTGTTTTTTTAACCAAGGTAGTTCTTACGTTCAAACGTTATCCCCTGTTTAAATTTATCCCCTCTGAAATAAAGTATCCTATTGGAAAAAACGGTAGAATAGGGACATCCTAGTGTATTTTAATGACAATAAAACAATATATCAGATCTTTGATTTCAGATGGATTTACGTATGATTTCATAGTTGTTGGTGGAGGTTCAGCAGGAAGTGTTATGGCGAGCAGGCTTTCGGAAATACCAAGTTTTAAGGTGCTCCTTATTGAAGCTGGAGATGATCCTCCCATAGAAGCTATGGTTAGAAAGTTACCTATTATTTTGAAATAATACCTTTTCTAATATAAGTCCCTTTACTTTGTATCTATTAATCTTTGGCATTTTATATTTAAATTCTATTCCAAACGTAATAACGTCACGAATGCACGAACTTTCTTGATGATTTATTGCAGTGGGAGTAAAATAAGTATCTATTGTTTTAGTTGCCGAGTTTATTTACATATATACCACATTCGAGACTTGATTGGAACTATTCTTCGGAAGAGAATAACTTTAAATGCTATAAAAAAGGAGTCATATCATTAACACGTGGTCGTGTTCTTGGTGGTAGCAGTTGTGCAAATTACATGCTATATGTACGAGGTGACCCTAACGATTTCAAGCAATGGGCAGAAGAAGCCAACGATATTAGCTGGGACTGGGAACATGTCCTTCCATACTTTATTAAAAGCGAACGCTTGGAGGACCCAGTAATATTAAATTCGGTTTATGCACATTATCACGGAATCAAAGGATATTTAGGAGTAACCAGGGAACCAAATCCGGAGACACTTAAATATTTCAATAGTATACGAGAGCTAGGCCACGATGTAGTATTAGACACAAATGGTCGTAGAACATTAGGATACACTCAACCAATGTATACAATAGCTGGAGGTCTTCGACAAAGTACTGCATACAGTTTTTTATCGCCGGTCAAAGATCGGACAAACTTGCAAATTGTCAGAAATACTCTCGCTGTGAAAATAATTTTTGACGACAATAAAAAAGCAATCGCTGTCGAAGTTCTTAATAATGAAAACGAGAAGATTACCCTTAAGGCTAACAAAGAAATTATTATATCTGCAGGTGCTCTAAATACCCCAAAACTTCTTATGTTGTCAGGGATTGGACCAGAAAAACATTTACGAGATTTTAATATTGGTGTAATAGCCAATTTGCCTGTAGGGCGAAAGTTACAAGATCACTTACTAGTTCCTCTTATTCACAAATTGGAACGTTCTGAACTGTCAAGTGGACCGTTAAATCCAAATAAGTTTCCTATTACCGTAGTCACTGGTAACACAGCTCTTAATAGAAGTCAATTACATCCAGATTATCAAACTATTGCTTATTTCGTGCCTCCAAATTCTAAGGGACCATTACAGCTATTAGCGTCCAATTTTCGCTATGTCGATGATATTAGTCAAATGGCTTATGATGCGGGAAAAGGACGACGCACAATTATTTCTTCTCTTGTGTACTTACAACCACAATCTAGAGGGGAAGTTCTTTTAAGAAGTTCCGACCCAAAAGATCCACCGATCGTAAATCTCAAATACTTTTCTGATCCTGCAGACTTAGAAAATATAATAAATTATATTGAAGATTATCTTTCTATTGAAAACACCTCTTACTTCAAAAGTGGTGACGCGGAATTTGTAAATCTAGTTGGTGATAGGTGTAACGACGTAAAAAACAGAAGTAGAGAGTACTGGCGATGCTACACTTTGTGTTTAGTTGATTCTTTGTATCACTATAGTGGCACATGTCCTTTAGGAAAAGTCGTAGATAGCCGTCTACGTGTGTATGGTGTACAGGGTCTACGTGTAGTTGACGCTAGTGTAATGCCTGTTATTACTAGTGGAAATACAAACGCGCCTACTATAATGATTGCTGAAAAGGCTTCCGACATGATAAAATCTGATTATAATGTTTCATAATTAGGTAAATTTAAAATTAATTTAAAAGTTTGAATCATACAAAGTTTCGAGTAGGTTACCTACCTAGGTAGAGTACCTATGTTACCTTTTTGATTGGTTAACAGTTTCGCTGAAAACGGATTGATGACTCCTATCTGTAGCAGGAGTCATCAATGTTTTAAATCACAATGTTATTATAGGTTTAATAAAAAATATTGTATATTATAAATTTAAAAAATATATAACATAAAATTATATTTAAATACTGTTTTTTTTTACAACTTACAACCAAAGTATATATTCGTATAATAGCTAATCTTTATACCTAATAATCTATAATTACTATCATGAAAACATTCCTACAATAATACTAATTTAATAAATGTGAGAGACACTCATGCTAGAGTGTTTTTTTTTCTCCTTTATGTATAAGTCCCTTGAACGTACAAAGTTGGGAAGAAGAAGGGGCATTAGGCCTACTTAGCCGTCTAAGCTGTACATAAACCTGCATCTATTTGGATTGGTTATTTAACCTAGCTTAAATGTCCGTTTTAAAAAAGTATATTTTCTAAAACTGCTTAAGTAATGCTGCAACATATTTATACTCTTCTCGTGCAATAGGAAAGTAACGGTCGAAGATAAACTACCTTTAATTTTGAAGTCAGTGTAGACTGTAGAAATAATTTTAGATGTCATAAATGGACAAAGCAAAACCGTTGCCAGGCAACCAGTTTCAATCGATATTTTGTTTGTTATTTTATCAAGTTTACATGGAAACGTATTCTCTGAAAGCAAAATCTTAGTTTTATTGTATTTGTGTTATTGCGATGTCGAATAATGAAGTGTGTTCGTTGCCATGTGCATGCGAGGACGATGATTCTTCAGGAGCAGAACCACTTACTCCAAGTTGCGTCTGTCCAAGGTACTGATTCACGATTTTATCTAAGTATAATAGCCTGTAATTTTTATGCTTTACGTCTGCGTAATGAAACAATTTTTATCCTATCTACCTACTCGTCTGCAATCTTTTTTATGGCACATTGCTGGGCACGGTTTCTCTCCAAAACCAACGTAGGCCCGAAGAATACTGCACATCGCTGTTCCTGGTATTGGTTACTTGTCAACCCGTTTCGGATGTTGACTATCCTACCTACTTATACTGGTATAATTTAGAAAAACCCTGAATACACTGTTCATTTTTAAAATATTGTCATTAATGAAAAAATCTTTACAAATTTTTCCAACAGGAATGAACATGAAATGGTGGTTCATGAAGAGACTTGTCTCCTCTATAAGAACGAACGGATCATATTTCCACATGTGAGTAACGTTCAATCCAATTTAATTTTCTTTTCACTTATTGTGTTTCAGGCTTTGTGACTATACCGGGCTCTAATAAGGTTTTCGTAATATTTTGGGGCTTAAGTCAGATTCAATTGACTAAACAGCAGCGAACGCTACATTTTCATTCAATTCGGATTTGATTCAATCAGCGTCATCTGCTGTCAAAAACTAAAAGTCTGAGGGTATTTACGAACCTTCCTCAATCGAATCTAGAATTTTAATATGTATGTACTTCCATGATCATCAATCTTGTACTTCAGGAGGCGGAATCGTGTGAATGTGATGAGCCGCCGATAGAGGGCGCCGTGTGCAAGTGCTGCGCTTGCCCGGTAGACCAGTGCCACTGTAAGAAAGCCGGCAGAGAAGTATTTGATTTGTAAGAATGTAAACCCCTATTAATTCTACACATATAGTAAGGAGACTAGACATCTCGACAGAGGTATAAATTGTGCTACGTCAGATGATTAAAATGATCGTCTTTTGTTAATTTACGGTTTTATAAATGAAACACAAAGTTATGCTATGTACTTATCTTTATCATGAAGAAATAAGAATAGAAATTATAAATAAGCACTCCATTCGCCATTTCGGTGAAGCCCAAAATTTAAAGGTTCCTTTTGTTAAGATGGCGCAACAAACAAGAGATGGGTGTAATGCCAGCGGTACTCGAGTCCACGCACCCTCTGATGCAGCGGTTCCAGGATACGCTTAAACGCTTCTTAGAGAAGGAGAACGCCATAGCTGAAGAGGAAATATTAAATTTGGTAACATAGCAACAATTTAAGACTTAGAAAAGATGTTACAAACGCTTTGACAGTTGTTTTAGAAAATGTATGGTCTTATTTTTACAGCGCGACGAATTGAAACTCAGCAAGCAGGCCTATGATAATGATCTTGAAACTATATACCGAAGTGATCACGATACGAACGCACAGAGGGTTAGTATTATAAAAAGCAATAAAATTATAATACAGATTATATATACAGAAATAATTAATAAGAAGGAAACTAAGAATATTTTAATATGCTCTATCTTGAAGGTAAATTAGAAAGAAATGTAGTCTTTACCTAAGAATATTGCAGGTCTTAATAGAAGAGTATGAAGGAACCTTAGCTGAAAGGACGTCGGAGCGACAGACAGCCGAGCAACGAGCGCGTGAATCCAATGTGAAATACAAGAAGGCTAAAGAAAAATTAAATCAGGACATTATAACAGGTGACCCTAGAGCTGGCGGTTGTTTTGCTCAAAGGTTGAGTATTGCCGTCCAGTGCGGAAACGCCGCCAGTGTTTTGGGAACCATGCCTGACGCGGGCATATTAGAGGACATTTTCTTTTTATAGTTCTTATTTATAATTTTGTAAATATTTTTGTTATGTAATATGTTAATATGTAAATAAATAAATTTCACAGGTGAATAAAGAAAGCAAATTTCCTCTGCATAATATATAATGGACGCTTCTTCAGAGAAATACTATATAACGGTGATAATATAAAGAGGCTCATAATTCTATAAAATTGCACTGTATGCTGTCTCACTGGTATCTACGACCTACACCAACATTTACTTGATAAATTTCATTCAGATTATTTTGTTGTCGGTATTCAATGAAGAAGCGTCCATTGCCGAGTAAAAATTTTTCCGTTCCTTTCTTGTGTTTTCGTGTGTTTTAGTTACTTGCCAGTGTAACACTTAAATAATATTCACAGAACGAGAAGCGACACAAGAGTTAGAAGCGTTAACAACGTTATGTCGTCAATTGGAATCGTGGCGGGAGGAGACTGAATCAGACCTGACCGTGAGCCAGCGAATGTCAGACAAGATGCGCGCCGAGAAGAAAGCTTTGGCTGATGAAAAACGACAATTGGTATTTTTTTTTTCAATTTTATATTAAAAATCAGTTCAAGTCCACTAATTCGGTACAACTGCAGCATAAACCCTATAAAATTATTGTTATTCAATAAAAATTTTAGAACTAATTTGACATTTTAATTTTTTGTTCATAAGTTGAGCATGTCACCCTAAATTATAAAAGTTACTCGTACCTATCTCGTACTTTAAAGAGAATAGTTTTTTAAACAGTTTGCATTTTTTAGGATATGATAATATACAGCCTTAACAATGAAGTCTGGAAGCTGGAATCTAAGTTAGAAATGTTCCAGAAACAGTTGGATATTAAAAATGTTGAAATGGAGAAAGTAAATGATAAGGTAAGAAAAACTACATCTAAAACACGTCCAAATCCACAACTTTGAAGAAATTCATGATGTTTTTGAATATTCACAGGTAACTGCATATGCAGCTGAATTAGAGGATTTGGAGCTGGATAAACGGCGGCTTGTTAGTTTGTGGAATTCCGTTCTAGTAAACATACAGCAGCGGGATCGTGTATATGACTCTGTACGGGATGATTATAAGTAATGACATTTTTTAATATGCTTTTGAACTGATTACATTGATACTGTTTTAATATCGAATAAATTACTGTTTCTATTCATATAGAGCTCTGCAAGAAAACTATCGTACACTAATCAACAATCTGGAAATAACAAAAAAAGTAACAATGGAAGAGATGAACAAAGGAAAGGAAATTGCAATGAACAAAGATAAATTACTGTACGATTTGGCTAATGCTAATAAACTTTGTAAGTATATTATATTTTTGTATTCTTCTTAAATGCCTACCTGTATTTTAATTGTTTAAAATTGCAGTAGAGATATAATAAAAAAATTATGTTACATTTACAGTGGAAAATGAAAATAATAAACGATTAAATTTAGAAACGCATGTCGTAGAACTAACTGAAGCAATAGAGATGGCTGAAAGAGACCAAGAGTTGATAAAGTCGGTAAGAATATGCAAAAAGTATAAAAATTTAATGAGAAATAAAATATTAATGGCTTGATTAGTAACAAAATTATGAGACCAGTTTAAAGAAAATTGTGTTATTAACAAAATTAGATTCATTTCAGGAAAATCAAACCATGAGGAACATTTTAAAAAGTACAGAAAAAGAGTTTGACCGCAGAACAGAACTGAAATTAAAACTTGAAAACGACATTCTAACAAATTTACAAGAGTGTCTGTTGAATGACAAGGCAGTGGAATCCATGGCCAATGGTATAAAGAAAATGAGGGAAATGTCGAGGAAACAAGTAACATTATTATTGGATAACCGTTATGTAAAAATATTTTAAAATATTACCTTATCTTAACTAATTCTTTCTTAAACAGGAAATATCATTAATGGCAATGGAAAACCAACACGCAAAACTGATGCTTGACATAGAGGTGCATCGCGATCGGCAGGCCCGCAACAAGATTATTTTGGAAGAAACTCTCGATAAAGTCAGAGAACGGGAAAAGGAAATTGAGCAGTTGCAGGAGAAGTACGACCAAAAGGCACTAGTGATCACGAGAAAACAGAGGGAATTGGATATCATAATTAAGAAATATAACGCCCTTAAGGAAATCTTTGATGTTAGTTTATTGGCATTTGATTAATTCAATCTTCTTGGAGTCAAGGTTCTAAAAGTACTTATTTATTAATTACAGTTAAAATCCCCTCAAGAACGTCGTATCGAAGAGATAGAACAGCAGATCAAGAATCTTCGAGAACGTACTGAGACTATGCAACACGAGTGGTTGCGTCTTCAGGGGCACGTCGTTAAGCTCACATCACAACACCATAAGATAGTCTCAGACATCAATCTGATTAATAAACGTAAGATTTGTCGTAAAAGCAAAGAACCTGTTTTAACGGGATAAATTTTGGTTTTGAATTGAATTGATAGAACTCTTAGGTACCTTATTGATTTTAGAGATCCAAATCTGCGATCAAAAGACGATGCGCATAGAAGCGGAATGCGAGCATGTAGTCCAGGAACGAGGCCGTGTTGATCGTTCACTGCGCGAGTTGCGTGGCAGGCTGGAAGTGCTGGAGAGGTCGCGTAAAGACGCCACCGAACGCAACGAGTTCTCTCAACGCATCAATAACGCCATGACGCATGAATATGCTGCTAATCTCAAGGTACTTATTATAGGGGGTTAAAGTTGGTTACCCAGGTTACCATGAAAAAATTTTACAAATCGCGAAAAATATGGTACCTTCTTGGATCTTTCCAGCTGGAAAAATGGCCTTTTTAAACTGATTTTTAACTGCAGGTCCTGTAATGTTAAAATAAAACGGTTTCCCGAGCAGCAGTAGTGTGAGATCTTGCGTAATGGTGCTTGCAACAATCCAGTAAAACGTCTATTTAATTACAATAAATAGAAAAATTCATCAGATATGGTCTTGACACAGAGACAGTAGTACCTAATTTCTAAAACGCAATATATTTTTCAGGATGCTGAAACAGAAATAATACAACTTGAAGAAGATATTGAAGCGCTTGATAAAGATAAAATGAATCTAACACAAGAACTAGATCGCGTTACAAGGGAAGCTCTTATTTGGGAAAGGAAGGTAGCTATGAAGGATTATTATGACTTGAATTAACGTCAAACGTTTAACATGATATATAATAATATTTTTTTCTTTTAAGGGAATTTTGGCAGTTGATTTGAAAAAGAACATCCAAAACGCTAAATCGGCTGCTGGTGAAATCGGACAAATGAAAGCTGAAATACACCGTATGGAGGTAAGCTATTGATTTATCGTTATGGTCAGAGAAAAGCAGCCTTTTAGTAAAAATGTAATAAAAAAATGTTTTATTACTTTTTTCTATAAGGTTTCATTATGCTTTTGATTTTGATTGTTGTAGGTGCGTCGTGAACAACTTCGCAAAACCAGTGAGAAGTTAGCCGAAGATTTGGCTCTGTATGTGACAAGGCGTGAGACGGCAATGGAGAAGTCCCGAGCAGCGGCTGCCGTTGAGAAGGCTCATGGATCCTCTGGGCAAACGTCACAGTCTAGCTACCATCATAAACTGCGCTTAGCTAAAGCTGATTTGGCGAGGGTTACTAAGGTAAAATATACTCATTCGTTCTATTAAACTGCGCTAAAAAAAATTTAAAGCAAATCTTATTAGGTGTCTACATCTTTAATCCGCTTTCATACAACGGATGAACTTATTAATATTTAAAGCATTATTGTGTAGGATCTAGCAGAAGCGAAGGCTCATATGGAGCAGCTGGAACAGGAGCAGGTACGGCTGGAGCGTGAAGTAGCAGATACGAATTCGATGAACGCGCATCTCGAGGAGCACGTAGCCACATTGCTAAGGGACTGCCGTGAAACTGATAAGCAGAAACAATATGTAATTAGTTAAAGTGTGCATGCTGGCGTTACCTTACCTCAAATTGGTCGTACATTGTTCTCAAATCATTTATCTCTTTTTTAGTTACTGGAACATGTAGTCCGTAGTCAAAGACTTGGTTCAGAACTTGCAACGGCAGTCAAACGCCAATCCTTACGCGTAAGAAAGCCAAAGTCAGTTGTCATTAACGAATATACTCAAGCAAGGACCCTGAACGAACGTCTGAAGTATATAGTTGATTCCCTGATGAGGGAATACCCTTATCTAAGTGATCGGTTGGAAGTTATTGCAAATACTTTGGATATTCGCATGCCAGATGAATCTCCAAGTCTGACTGAAGAGTGCGCTTGTTCTGATGTGATCGTAGAAGACATTGTTGATGAAAATGTAGCAGAAAAACCTGACTGTCCCTAATGAAATATTTTGAAATTAGAATAAACCTGAATTTTTACAAAATAACAATGACGTTAGCATGTTTTGTTGTGTGTTTTTAATTTAATAAAAAAATTATGTACATATGTAACGTTTGAATTTTTAATTCATCATTTTTTACCTAATACAAAACGTAAACGTCAAAAGGAGTCCCTTTTGACGGTGACAATGACATTGCATTGACAGTGACACAACACATGAACACGTCAAATAAATAATACAGATGACAGATAACATGACAACATGATAAGATAACAAACAATTCTACATGTGTAATGTGTACCAAATAAATTCTTAATCTTAAAAAATACTCAAACCTCCAAGTAAATAACACAATTACCACAACCTGAAACAGTTACAATGAGTATTTGTAGGACTTGCCTGGCTGAATCACCGGAAAAGGATATGAAGGAATTGGAAGTTGGGACAAGGAGTTGTAGGGATATATTCTTGTTTTGTTTAGATATCAAGGTGAGATTTCGCTATGGATTACTTGTTTGGGATCACCTGAAATCTCTGTTACATATTATTAACGCGTAGATCGTTCAAATATAAACTAAATAAGATAATTTATCTAAATATAGGTAATATAATAATATAGCGATGTGACGAACAGACATTATTCGTAATATCCCTGTATCTTTCTCCATAGCTGAGATTCAGTGAGTGTTCAGTTAGGGTACCAACTGTATAAGGTACTAACTATATAAAATTAAATGTAATATTATGATTTTTATGTAGAAAATTCATTTAAAAGCTTAAAGACACAAGTTTAATAAACATAATGTCTAATGGAATTGTTCAATAGTTACCTTGTGTGCTGGTAAGATCATGTAGTACCAGCCTGTAAATCTTTTTATGCTGAGTATGAAGGTATTTCTCACCTAAACCAAATAGTACTGGAGTGTACGCCAATTTACCCCACCAAGGTTCAATGCGGTTTGGTGTAGGGTAAATGTCTCATAGATGTCTCATTGAGATCATGATCAGCGTTATTATTTGGTGTTTTCTTAACAATATCTCAAATTTGCTTGTTCATGTGCTTATTGCTCATTTACATAATTTCAGATCGCTCAAGAAGATAGTACCAATACAAAGTTATGCCTAAAATGCTATAGAAATATACTTTCTTTCTACAAATTCAAGTCTCTAGCTCAAAAGAATGATATTTACTGGAAAACGTTAAAATTGGAACACAAAAACGAAGATGTTTTAACAATATTATCTTCTAATGAGATAAAGGCTGAGGAAGAGGAACCCCTCATATATAATTTTGTCCCTATTGATGTTGATAGTGACAATGGCTTTGATAATGATTTGAATATAAAGTATGAAACTGTAACTAATTTGGACTCTGATGATGAGCTGTTAAGTGTTATCAAATCTATAAAGACAGAAAATAGTTCAGAAGAGACAAAAGAAAATGGTATGTGTTTACATTTATGATCTGTTATTCTATTTATTCATATTCTATGTCTATACATACATATTAATATGATAAAATTGTCTGATCACTATTTATGTAAGTAATTGGCTAAATTTGGTCCTTATGAGTGGCAACACAACCACATATAATTGTATATAAGATTTCTATTTTACTTGATCTTGAATGTAAATGTCTGTGAGTTGCATGGCTTCAGTATGTACTTTTTAATCAAATCATTTTATTCGTGTTGATTTTTTAAAATTATATACATGTTAAAAGTATATTCCGTGTTCAAGTGATGTAATTATTGCCATATAAGTATTAGTTACCACATGTAACTCTACAACTAAATAGTCTAAATGAATTATTTGAAAAACTCCTGACATATTACTGGTAATACTTACCTATGCTTTAATTTTATTTTTACTTATTAGAACCAATCAAAAGAAAATACAAAAGAAAGGGCAGACAGAAAAAGTCTCCAGGGCCAGTGGAGCAAGTGTGCGAGGAGTGTGGGAAAACTGTCCGGAATTTAAAGGAGCATATGATCCAACACCTGCCCATAAGTGAAAGGAAGCGAATGAAATGTAAAGTTTGTGACAAGACCTTTGCCACTAAAAGTGCTCGAAGTAAACATAATAGAATTAAACATCTCGGGATTAAGAAGAAATGTCATATTTGTAACAAGGGTGAGTTTTATTGTCATGTCTCCCCAAAACACATTATCACTGCAAGATTTTTAGTGTTACGAAGTTAGTGTCCATAACAGTTTTGTTAACTCGTATCAGCTGTAGGTACTAGTACTACGAACAGCAGTATTTGTCTTCATTCTGTTACACTAAATCTTAAACATGAATTAAATGATCGTCGCCTTAGTGCTTAATAAAATTTGTTCAATTTACCATATTTGCCGAAAATGACTTTCTGATACAGAAAGATGCGCGCTTGAATTTCACATCGATTAGTAAAACATTCAAAACATATTTTACTTTAAAAAAGTCGAAAAACATGTTTTTAATTTATACTGTATCTGTACCATGGCATCGTAACAATTTTTTCGAAAGAAAAAACCTGTGAAATTAGATTCATGGTAGATTGACCAAATAAGCACTAAGGCGACGAATTGTGTTTATCTCCTTTTAGATTCTTTTTTGTTTCACTGAGCTTCAAATCTCAATAGTGCTAAACAAGTTTCACTTCGTTATTGAAACCATTTCACATTCCAGAAGTAATAAGCCTGTGGGCGCACCTGAAGATGCACAATCCTTCGCGGCTGCAGCACAAGTGCGAGGTGTGTGAGCGGCGGTTCATCTCGCCGTCGCAGCTGGCGGCGCACGTCGCGCTGCACACCTCCGCGCGCGCCTTCCAGTGCGACCTGTGCGAGAAGGGCTTCAACACCAAGATTGTTATGCAGCAGCACAGGTCATTGACCTCACATTTTTATTTACTTAACATCTACACTACACGAATCTTGAAGAACAGAGAACATGGTGATATAATTTTGCACAGAGGTTCTAGTTCTGGTTGTTTGCAATTTTTTTTATAAAAATGTGCGAGATTGGAAGATCGTTATGCAGCAGACAGGTCATTGACTTTTTGTCAAAGTCAACTGACCTATTGGTGCAATACAGATTAAGTAATTAAGTGCCAACTTTGTTGATCTTGGTTGTTCATGTGACAATGTAAATAGGTACATCAATTTATAAATACTTGTACTGCTTATTTATTGTAAATATTTTATTTGCAGACGACAGGTTCACGACAAGGAAAAATCACACCTGTGTCAAGTTTGCTCAAAGAGTTTCTTCAAAAAGTACCATTTACAAGTACACTTAAGGTAAGATGTTATGTACGTATTAATTTTTTATTGATTCAGCCCTTTATTATTGATTATAAATGCCACAGATAAAAATTAATTTTTGTATTTTACTATACAGAAGTCACACCAAAGAACGACCATACGAATGCAACGTGTGCGGGAAATTCTTCTCTTCAAGTACCACGCTCAAGAACCACAAGATCATTCACGAGTCCCAGATGTACCAGTGCACGCAGTGCGACATGACCTTCCGATCGCCAAAGTATGTATTAAACTGAAAGTCTATTATGTAAACTATTAAATACTAGCGACCCGCCTCGGCTTCGCACGGGTGCAATGCTGATACTAAATACACTGCAGAAAAACTGTGAACGTTTATACATATAAACCTTCCT
>DWQL01000886.1:0-13006 GCA_018231265.1 Noctuana haematospila | reverse complement strand
ATCACCGCACGCAACGAACGGACCTGGTGACGCAGTATGTTAAAAACTGTTAGCAAAGCTTTGTTAAGCAATTTATATCATCTATTCAAGAAATTTGTACCTTTCTAATTTTCTATTAACAAGCTGGTAATCATGTTCAAATGTCCAATTCAATAAATTCGTAGATATAATATTTTAGTCGTATCATTAAATATTTCATTAAACACTAAAAAAACATTTTTATTCATCATAAGGTATTTGTAAACACTCGATAAACGTCAAGTAGCACAGTACATCCGATGTGATACAAACTGACGATAACAGTTTTATGTAATATTAAAGTTACGCCATAATATTTAATACACACGCCGTCACGTCACAACACCTGCAGTCAATCAAATAAAATATTACCTATGAAAACAGGTTTAGGAATGTTGTTATTACACAGATACAGAAAGTATACGTAGTTGAATTTTTTTAACGTATCAAACGCTTTTAAATACGGCTCAATTACATAGTTGCATGTAACTAGTTTTTTACTTACAGGCGTGGTTAACGTTGCGTATCACATATGCAAATTATGCGTGAAAAGTAAATTTCTATTTCAAATTGCTTTGTTCATTGTAAGGTACATTAGCAGCTTATTGATTTATTAATATCAAACATTCCTTTTAGGCGCCCTTTTGGCTAAGGTAAGCTTATGTAGGTGAGACAGTAATCTAAAGTGAGGTATCCATTAAATAATTACATGTCACGTATGTATCGCACAAATTAGCCGAATCAAAAACTCACTCCAATGACCAAAACTTTACAATCATGATAAAATAAACTAAATAAAATAAAAACATTTTTATTCATCATAAGGTATTTGTATACACTCATGAACGTCAAATAACACAGTACATCGGCTATTAAAAGGGAGTTATTAACCGAGAAGAGAATAGAAGAAAAAAATCAATCTAAAGTGTCTTCTTCTGTCACTGTATTTCGTCGCTACTCAGTTGAACCCTCTTCCATATCACGTCCATATTCCATACCGTACTGCTTCGCAGGAGTGGAGTGGTTCACGCACCAAACAAAAAAAATACTAACCTCAGCCGCCAGTTCAGTGGCGTCGGTGCTCAGTTCCTCATTCGCGTTCAGTCGTAGCTCGCACTCCTCCGTCTCGCAGTGCACAGGGTCGCAGGCCGCGTCGCACATGTCGCACGTGTCGCACGCCTCCTGCCGCTTGGCGCGCTCCGCGTCCGCCCGCGCGGCCTCGAGCTGCGCGCGCAACGTACGCTCGATCTCACTGTGCGCGTGCAATCGCGCTCGACTTTCGGCGACTTCGTGTTTTAGGGACTCTATCGTGTCCTGTAACGGGAAATTTATTACGGTATTACTTTGGTATGACAAAAAGAAAAGGTCCATTTATTTAGCTGCGTTTGCAATCCTTTTTGCGACGTGGGGATGGGTTTGTACCCGCAATTGGAAATTACTACTCAGGGTGTATTGTAAGTTAGAGTACAAGGTGTGTGTGTGTGTGTCAGTGTGTGTGCGCGCGTGCGTTTTTAGTAGTAGTGTGTAAAGTAAGTTTGAATAATAAATACCAACATGAACGTTAAGTTAATTTAATATAGATCTTTGAATACGTTATTATCTCAACACCTTACACTTATAGCGTATGAGAATGCTAGACAAAAGAAAAAGCTAGAAAATAATAGTTATATATTATTTTGTAAGTTACCTTTAAACCTTTGATGTCGTTAGCCAATGCAGACACCTCTTCGATGTGCGCTGCTTGAAGACGCACGTTGGCCTCTTCCTTCGATGACACTTCCATCTCTAGCTCTGAGATCTTGCTCAGGCATTCTGCGACTGAAAAAATATCAATATTAAGGTTAATAGTATTTTCGTGGTAGGTTCTCAGTGTTGTCTATACGCATTAACAAAAACTTATGTTAATTAATTATAACACAGAACGTTATAATAGCTTGTTTCATCCGATCTGCTGACATAAATGGCTCGCTCGAATAGGTGCTACGAACCTCGATTTTAAGTAAGGAGTTACTCGAAACAGACACAGTATGATGAGCGCCCCCTGATGACGGCAGAAACATTAGGTACTATCGAAGGTTTTTCGTAGCCTGGTAACCAAGATAAGCTTACTGGTATCCAGATCCTTCTGCGCGCGCTGCTGTCGGTCGCGGTCGGCGCGCGCGGCACTGGTGCGCTCGGCGGCCGCCACGCCCCGCCACCGCTCCGCCTCCAGTCGCCACGACCCGCCATTCAGGACATCCAACTGGAAACAACATTCATTTTTACAAACTTCCAGAAAGAAGTATGTTTGAATAAGTCAACAGTATATGAAAAAATTATGGAAGTTTTGATGATACAACAAAACTGACAGGACGAAGTTGCTGCCTAAAAGAATAAACCTACTAAATTACTAATAGAATACGCTAGCCATTTTGCGACACGAATTCCCTTTTGCGGCATGAGCGAGTGCAATGGACCGTCGAAGTTCTTGACATCATTAAAATAAATGTTATATTCGACACGTACGGGCACAATCAATAATGATATACGACTCAATTAATAACTAAGATACACGGAAAGTTAAATTCTGAACCAGTACCAGTGGCCTTTTAAGGCATGAACCAGTCTGGTTAAGATTCAAGATGTTTATTGCCGGTTTTAGTCAATATTGTAGTCACTAAAAACCGCAGATACCCCAGTGCAAAGAAATGTAATCAATAAGGATTTTTTTTACATACTCGGAACGCTAAATATTGCACTAGTACGCCTAACGCCTCTACGCCTTTCGCGGCATGAGCGAGTGCGGCGGACTGGTCGAGGTTCTTGGCGGGGAGCGGCGCGGGCAGCGGCGCGGCGGGAGTGCGCGCGGCCTGCTGCGGCGTCTGGGCACGCTTGTTCCGGGGCACCACCACCGCTGACACGCGCGGTGGCTCTGTAACAAATAAGATGCAAGTAAGTACCTATACTGGTGTGATTTAAAGCAAACCTAAGGCTTACTATCCACGGAAGTCATAACGAATAGTCGGGGGGCGAAGCGCTGCCGCTCCGGCAACAGAGCTTTATAGTTTTTAATATAAGTAGCAGGTAGGTTTAACAGCATTTAATAAATAGTTATAGTATAGTTACAATCATAAAAACCATATTGTGTATCATTTGTAATATATTATGACTAAACTACGTGGATGACCACAAAATAGTACAAAAAAAAATCTGGTAGTAGTTTCCTCTGTTTGTATTTCAATTGCACAACTTAACTGTTCTCACGGCAAACAGACAATACAATATTGAATTGTAGGTACAATAGCCAACAACAATACAACGAGCAGAAGTTCGTTTCTCATTGTAAGTAGATTTTATCACACTGTCAGAAACAGAACTACTGCGAATCTTTGTTCGACTTGATTTTATCGCATATCCGCTTGTCTAAGTTCATCTTTATGCTAATGTGGCGTACGATTTACGTACGTACACTCCGCTCCTAATTGTTCCTCGTATTTATTGCGCTAATTGGCTTTCATAGAGGCAATAGCTTCTTATTCTCTATAATAGGTTACGACATGCTCAGCAGTAAGGCCGCTGAACTTATTACTATTTTAGTCGATGTCATAGTCGATGAGCAAACATATTTTGTTGCAAACCGATTAATAATTTATTTGGAGCCCTTCATAATACAACGTATCGTAACGTAACGAAGTGAAATCGCCAACGTCGTGTCATTATATTCACGAATGTTAATAGACTGTTTTACATAAGTACCTACTTTCAAACGCGAATAGACAACACGGTAGACATTTTTATAGATTGCAAGACGGTAGGTACATCAGGGGTCAGTTAACAGAGCAGTAAACAGAATAAAAACAATTTTTAAAAGTCGTTAGTTAGTTTGTTGTTTGTTATACGTGTAGCTTGTTTGCTTACTTGGATTTGTATATAGAGCAATACCTAATTGTAGAGTCTTAACTACAGAAACAGGAACTGGATTCTTATACGCCAAAATAATCACCGTAAAATAATCAACAAAATTTGTTAAGATTTTTTTTTTGGCTACGTTTATTTGACTAACACGATGTATTGAAATGAAATTTTATTTTCTGTGATACAAAAATAAATCCCCCTATAAAACGATTCCCACGCGCTCCACTGCCGATCCTCTTTGGCGGTTATGCATCATTAACCGCTGCAACAGCAACCAGCGCCCATTTCCGCCATCGTCGTAAATAAAGCATAAATAATGTAATCCCTCAACGTTATAAAAGTTAATTTATCGTTAAAGAACGAACACTTTGTAATTGATATGCTATACCACTACCGACATGCCGTATTACACGAAGATGCATGCAAGAAGGAAGACTGACGGTATAATATCTTTATATGCCAAATGAAACTTAAAAATTGAAAGGCCCGTTGCAAAGACATCATATTATTATGTAAACATCATGCTGGTTAGCTGCTTAATTTTATTATAAAAAAGATGTAGACAGGTATAGGTATAAAATCTACATATTATGTTATCGTAAAAAGGTTAAGATCATTATGTCTATGTATGTTGCACTCGAGACTTTCGACAGACAAATAATAATTATGGTAGATGTCTCAATATTAATTTTGTGAATGGTCTCACCGAGGGACGGCCACCGAGCGTGGGCTTCAATTGAGAACATTGTTGAGACGTCGAATTAATAAGGAGATAGAAATATCATTTCTATAATATTAAAATCACAATATCTCAAAGAAAACTTTTTAAGTGTTGTGTACAGTTTTTAACTGCTATCATACATGCATTTCATTGTGCTAAGATATACAAAGATAGCACATAATAGCCACTTTGCTCAAACAATGCTCGATGATATCTAGCAAAAGGTAAGAAGTAGATACTAAAATACAAAGGCAATTCTTGTGACGTAAATAAATTTCTGTAAAAACAGTACCCCTCTAGCGATAACAATTATTGTTATTTTAAGAGCAAAATAATTTAAATAGTATGGCCTTAAGAAGATCGTATATACCATGAACAAAATGGATCTTCTATTATTATTATTAATGTTAGGAAAATGTGATACTGAGAATTTTTTATATGTATAGTTGTAGAGCCTGTAGCTTTCGTTCTAAGCTTGGGTCGCACTGGCGACACCGCTTGTCCATGTTTATGATACTAAAACATGAGGTGATGTAATTGTAGATCGGTTGCGATAATTACCAGATTCACTGTTATAATTACTTAAAGTTTTGTCGTTATTATCAAAGTAGATTTTAATGTATTAAATTTCGTATTGTACGTTGAAAAATAAACAGTAAACTATGAAACTCTATAAGAGGTCTCACACAATGATAATAATATGTGGACACGCACGGCTTTACAAGAGAAACTCATGATGACCATAAAATCCAAACGGTTCAAAGAAGTAACGGGCTGTGGCATGATAGTGGAAGACAGGTAAGTAGGTAAGTCAATAAATACAGCACAACCACAATGACTATAATAACACCAACGTCATTTTACCACGGATCCATTGTCTTGTGTTAGAATTCCACTTACAGAACAGGGTAACGAGTCCACACTAGGCCGTGCAATGAATTCAAGATCTAACATCAGCTCAATAAGCTTTATTAAATGTTGCCTAAAACTGTATAAAACGATCAAACAAATATTACATTGTACACTCAATCAATCAATCACTCTACCCATTCCAAAAAAATTGGATTAAAAAAGTATTTTGTTTGCACAACCCAAATTTCATCGGCCATCAAAGACGTGTGTTCAAAATATTTCAAGTAACCTTTATTTAAGTCACGTATTGACATCCAAATCAACATTCACTTCCTATTCGAAGAAAAAATTAAAAGTGTCGTCTCATGCTCAGGAAAAACACACAATAAATATTTGTTTATCATATTATAAATAATCATGAGTACATATTATTTTCTTTAAAAAGGAATCACATTTCTTATGCAAAGGACTCTGAAATTATAAAACCTTGTACAAAAGAGATTTGTCTTTGTAATCTCGTAAACCACGGGAAGAAGTCAAAGGAGAAGATACGTGATTTTTTGGAATTAGGTGTACACTTATCAGAACGTAGAAACTACGCCGAAAATATAATAGGCGGTACTGTACATTATTATTCATTATTATTAAGTACACTATTTAATTGTCTAAATGACATAAATGAAAACACTTGAATTAAAATAAGTCGTTTAATAACGAGTTTTTGTAATAAATGTGAGATTTGATAAGATAAAAACCGTGGTAAATGTGCATGAGAACTAACACATAGTGGATAAATATAACTGGTTTTCGATTCGATGTCAATTTAATCGCATCCGTTGCGAATAAAGTTACTTAATGGTTTTCGTGAATATGCCAAAGAAATTGAGTTATATTTGGTCTCAATACGATAACAGGAAATTATATAAGATACAGAGTCGAGTTTTTAATGTCTTTTTAATATCCCTTGCTAATAAAATTAACTCACTTTATAATTATATATGCATCTATTTAAGATAGTCAAACCGCTTTGTATTATAAATAATATGAAGACACGGAAGTTCAAACTCAAAATTATGTAGAAGTAGGTCCACATGGATGGCAGACATCGTTAGATCGTGGATGTCTACATAAAAATATATTATACATACATTACAAGACATTATTTTGCTTAACTACTGTATATATGTAAACAGAAAATGAATCGCAATCGTTCATTTGCACCGCTATTTCTGACACGTAACTGCGCTATTAATACTATAATCCATTCGTTTGAGTCTAGCGTGTAGTGAGAATCACAAATCTAAATTTAGTTGTGTTTGTATGTATGTCAGGGGGCCGCGTAGTCGCCGCCCGCCCTACAAGGGTCATCTCTACAACTTCACAAATAATTATCGTTATAGTAGTCATGGCATTGATAGTGCACTTAGCTATATAAGTATAATATATAATAATAAAATGGTATTAGGTACGTAAAGCGGAGACTTTTTAGAACCCTTCTTAAGAACACCGAGGAGTGTTAGATTTTGACATAGTTAAAATAAGAATATTTGATATATTTTAAATAATACTTAAGTTATATCTCTGTAAATGATAGCCATGTAATTCTCCCCAATATAATTGCGTTAATAAATTATTTTTATTTGCGATATATCAATTTATTTTGATTTATACTGGCGCGAAAGAAATGACGTGAAGCAGATGTGATTTAAAGTTATAAAAGTGATAAAGTGTCTTTAGTTTATATTTCCGCAGCCCTTCTCACGTGCCAAATCGCCGGGCTACGGTTATTATAGTTATGAGCGCAAACAAATATTATTGTCAGCTTCAGTTAGTCATTTCTAGAAAACATAATACAGGAATGGCAAACTTTATCATTACCTACATTTGTTTCAAACATTGTATCTAGGTATCAATGATAAAAATCAAACGAGATAATCTAAGAGTACTTTTTGGTGAAACGTTTTAAATGTCCAACAATAAATGTTTGAAAGTAATATTATATAAATCATTTAAATAGAACTTACTTTGAAGTAAGTAGGTCTAATTCAACCCATTCATTGCAGGATGTTATAATTTTCAATGCCAACATGAAACGAAATTGTTGACTAATATAGACAGCTATTTTGATTTTAAAGGGTTGCCAGTTACAGCACTCAATAAGTATTTTTGTGGACAGGAACAATAACCATATACGTTTCTCTTAATGACAAAATTTATGATTCATATTCGCGGTTATAATATTATCTTCTATAATAAAACTGTCATCGGTTGCCATAACGAAACTTCGTAAAAGCGCACGCACAATATGTCCAGCTGCAGCTGTTTCTTGGAATATAAGAAAGGGACGAGATGGAATGAGACGCTCACAAAGGCATATAATTTTCACGAGATCTCATCAATCTAAATTGAACATATTTATAACCTGGTTTGTTACCTAAACAGGGTGACGAATAGTTTAATTTATCTGCTATGCATTGTGAAATATTAGCGTTAAATGACATTAAGGTGTCTTAATTGCCAGTATTAAGTCTTTGTGCCTGTTTAGAGCTATACAGGGAACTCATTAATACAACCGTAGTATAATGTCGTTATGTTGACAGATATGATTTTTGACTTAATCAACGATCTTGCAGACCACATTTAGCCCAACATTTCCAAATTCAAATAAAAAAGTTATAGTAGTAACTCATTGATTAAACTAAGCCTTTTGAAATTGTGCATTAAAAGCATACCCTTCATAATGGTTTTTATTTTCGAGTTATGGATTGCGTGTCAACACATTACACATGTCCCTATCGAGACATCCGCTTTGTTTATTTTTAGTTTACAACACTCAATTAAAACCACTTAATATGAAATAAACACATTTTTAGTTTATATGTTTAGTTTGTTTTACGGCTGGGCAATCCGAATTTCCTGTCTACATCGCTCCTAATTAATTGGTTTCGTACAACTTAAAAATTCCATTTAAAGATCACAGCAACCACGTTTATAGCATGCATAGCCATTAACGAATTGCATAAAAGCTTGTATCTGTTACATCTTTTAATATTAAGTAAAACTAATTCATTTGGGCATTTTGAACTATTAAGTTCTAGAAAAAATAATTTACGTCAGATAAAGTAGGTATATTTTTACTCGTCCTTTTTTTTAATGTAATGAAATTTAATTATTACAAACCATGATTATTGATTCTTGAGGATACTTGTCATAAACGCAACGCACATTTTAATGCGAGAAAGTTTTGAGAGCATGAGATGATTTCTCTCAGTAGCTGCATAGGCAATGCTAGGCGAGCATGCTATTACAACTTTATTGTCGTCCCGCTAAACTTTTTATGTAAAGAAAAAGAATAATTCTAATAATTACTTCATTTATTTTTTTGAGACCCAAAATAAAATTTTTTTTTTGTTTGATCTCTGACTCTCTCTAACAAGATATCCTTCGAAGCATTTAGAACAGAAACACGAAGCTGAAGCAGATAAAACACAACAGAGGCACAGTGTACCCGGATATGTACGCCATGACATATAAAATCGAACGTGTACAACGAACATGGTAGTTATTTAACGATTTCACGTCCAAACAAAAAATGCGATTGAACGAATGACTTTATAGGTGCAGTCCGTTGTTACTTGTTACCTATACGCGGAAACAGACATGCAATCTAACCAGTGGTCAGACGTACAAGCGAGGTATGTAAGCCAAGTAGAGCTATGAAGTTACTTGCCCAATGGGTTTTCCTATTTAATAATGCATTGTGTATCACAATCTTATTATTGATGATTCGACCTCGGCACCTGTGACGATCGAACAGGTATTATGAGCCTTGGCTTGGCAGCTCTCCAGATTCCACCTATTTATTAAAACAGCAAAGCTAAAATCGATTCTCGATGTTTTTATCTACAAATGATTAGAAAATATGTATTGAATTCTCTTTCAGACGTGGCTGACGTTTCTAAGACGTGTACTTGTTTTTAATATGATTTCACATAAACACGATAGTATAATTTAAGTGATCGATTGAAAGGTCATAAAATTGAAATAATTATAAACCTAAATTCGCGAATGCTTAAATCTCTTTCTGTAAATAGCTTACAGGCATGAACTACACATTACCTGTTCATGTATACAGGTGAGTGGCCTTGACAATTAGTAGCGACTCGATGGCGAATAGCTAAAAGGCATGAAATCAGTAATGAATATATACATGTGTGTATAAAATTCCTATTAGTTATGGAGTTAACCGAAAGTCTGGGGAACAGTCAACCTTGGTAAGGGCAAGGTCAGACGGACACTTTCAAGTATACACCAATAAGCCCTATAGCTGGGCCAATTGTTTTCAGATGCGAAGGTTGTACGAAGTCGCCGTTTATACAGGCATGGAATAATTACGACACTATTTCCTTTGGAACGTATTTTTAATACATTGACAATATACCTATTTAAATCTGTATTTAAAGTATTTTGTTTTCAATTTATTGAATGAGCACTCTAATTAAATCATCGCTGGCAAGTAGTCATGATAATTTTGTTTATACGTATATAAGCACGTATAAACAAAACGTATCACGTATTAATACGTAACTTTCAGTACATTTTTAATTATTTAACGTCGCATGGACGAGTTTGAGATTCACATGGAAAACAGAATGATAAAATGTGTTAAAAAACAATATGTATTAAAAATACATTAAATTAAATTGAACTGTAACGGTTGCATATCATTCGTTACTAGATACAGGTCACGGAATATATTGACTAATATTTAGGTATATTAATCGTTCATTGTTATTAGCTCTAACTTTAATTAAGGGTAGAAAATTAAGATTAAGTGTCGTGAACAAATGGAGGCAGTGGCTGCGCACGGGTCTCCTCTCTAATATGAGAAAGGTTTAGGCCATAGTCCACCACGCTGGCCAAGTGTGGGTAGGTGAACTTCAAATTCTTCTAAGAATTTTAGCTTTTACAAAGTAGGTAAATGCATACTTAATGTTTGTAAATCAGCTAACAACTTCATTTTTTGCAATGAAAGTTGTGGTTTGCCAAACTACAAATTGAATTGCATTTCCAATTGTAGTTTTGCTTAACCACTTTTTGTGTCATCAATATCAACTTTCATAGTAGCATTTGCTGAATATACATTTGAAACAATTTAGAACTCAACATATACAACAGCACAATAATCGTTTATATTATTTTTATATCATATAAATTCAATTAATCACTGGTTAAATAATCAACTGTTATTGTGTCTATTAATTGTAATATACGGGCCGGGCATTTTTGCAACTTCCCGCTTAACTCTAACCTTTGTTGCAATACTAACCTCGGCCGTCCACAAACATTGGCGTACCGTGTACTAACTTGTAACACACCATGAGTACAATCCACAACACAACACCTCGTCAATACACATTTTGTTTTGCAAATATTGGGTCAAGCGATTGGCTCAAAAGTCGGCAAACAATCCAACAAAAGAAACGCTCAGTACGTGCGATCGCGAACGCGCTATGGGTTGAACTGGCGTTTTGTGCGTCGAATGATGCTTCTAATTTACATCGACTACTGAATAGCAGAAAGCAGATTACGATTTAAATTCATTAAGTAAACATTAACAAGATTCATTACAGACAAAGCTTAGTTTCAATTATTAACACAGATAAGACAAAATAAAATATTTAAGGATTTACATATCGCAAATTCGCCAAGGTGGCCGGATCTTTGGCACTTCCATTACCACTAACCCTCCATCAACTTATACGAACTTAATTATAAATGATGCTGGATGCTGTTTACTACGAATACGTATACTGTTTAATACGGATAAAATAAAAATAAGAGACGGAAAATTTCAAATCCATGAAATAACAAAAATTAAGGACGTATTTCGACGTATTAACGTTAGTATGTAAAGCTATTAATTATCACTTTTGATCTACTTTTCCATCTCAACTGCAACCTGCAGTCCTTGGATGAACGCCCTAATTGTCTTAATGTGACATCTGATTAACCGGGCCGGTATCAGAGCAGACTATTAAGATGGTTGACTTGACTACCAGTTGAATGCAATTTAAATATTTCACAAATTATGTATACTCTGTAAAAATATTATGCATACCTCTATTATTCTGTCCGCGGAAGCAAAAGAAATATTATTCCCAGTAGTGGGACAAAAAAGTTGTTTAAAGTTGGTAATACAGACAATATACGAAATACATACTTGAACTTCTTTTCAGTAAATTCTTTCTGATGTTTTACGTAAACACAAGGCGATTAAAGTTAAGATAACTTTCTTAATTACTACTTTTAAATTCACAAGAAAATATATGGTAGCATGTAACTATGTATTGTATTTTATTAATCGCGCCGCTTTTTACAGTTAAATATTGTATATGATAGCCCCATGTTTCAACGTTGGCAATTTCAGTGATCACATTTGAAATTAATTAAATTGTTAATACGTTGCATAGACGCCTAAACACTCATTTTAAAATCTGACATTATTTAAGTGTCCGGAAAGAAGATAATATTATGCTTAATTAGTTTATTAACATGACTGGGACTGACGTTTTACACTTTTCCAATCAAATCGTGCAGTTCAATGCACTGCATGGAAAGTTGAGGCGCAAGATAAAACTGTCCGACAACTACGAGCTTCTAAATTAGTTGGAAGTCGTTTATTCATTTACATTAAATGTCACACCACGCTGACCAACTTTAACACTCTTTAATTTTTATCGTATTTCATTAATTTTTGTGTAAAATGAATTCTTATATAGAGACGGAAATGTTAATTTGTATAAGAGATTGGTAAGTTAAATATCTGAGAATTGAGAAGCAGATTTGCAGTTAGGTACACTGTTGACGTTTAAGAATGACAATTTTATTGTAGAGAAAATATTTCATTCGACTTAAACCAATTAAGTTTAGGTACACGTGCCAATGTATTGCTCTACGTACGCTGATTTATAATTTAGCGACGACCATAAAAATAAACCAATAATATATATACTATACTAGTTGCTAGAAAAGGAAACTGTACTTTATGGTAACCGGAAATAATTTTAACAGGATGGGTCCTTTAATAAGTGTCGTCGAACGTTGTGGCCAAACGCTCTACCATTCTGTACTCGGCCGTCGAATATTGAACCCGAAACCTTGGTGTGATAGCGTGTCGGCTACTTTTACTTCGCCCATGGCGAAACTAGTTTAAAAACTATAAAAACTTAATGATATCCGAGCTCCTTAGTTTTGTAATAAATTTGCGATTAAGGAAATTTTATAATTAACCTTTAAATATTATATACCTGACAAAAACGTGGTAATGCAATAAATAAATTGTTAATAAACATTTTGTTACGGGCACGATTTTATAAAACGTTTATTTATTTATTTATTTTATTTATTTTATTTATTAGGTTTACCAACAGTTTAACATAGAAACAGTATTAACACAAGCAAATGAATTATGGTACATGAAAAACCAATAACAGGTAAACACCGCGTACACCAACAGTT
>DWQL01000885.1:0-13008 GCA_018231265.1 Noctuana haematospila | reverse complement strand
CGGATTCAAATATAGGATACTTTTTATCCCGGGAATTATTAGGGTTCCGTAGGGATTTATGACGAAAAATTGTATGGACTTTTTTTTTTATTTTCACCCGATTCGCTTGAAACTTACAAAATATATTTAATAACACAAATAAAAATAATACGGTAATATCCATATTACCGTATAATATGTTTATTGTCACTTCGATATAATAATATATTATTGTCATTAATATAAAACACTGTGTTGTGACCTATAAGGCTGAAATTGGTGACATGAACTTTCTTACCGGGTCCTCGGACTCGTTACAAGTGTTTACAAGAAATTGTAGTTTGTGAGTTGAGCCCGAGAATTAATTCTAATTTTCAATCTGTTAACAATAAACTGTTGTGTTTTTATACGCACCGGGCAGCTCGTAGTGGTTCTCGCCGAGGTGGTGGTTGTGTTGGCTGTGTTGGTGCTGGTGTTGGTGCTGGTGCTGGTGTTGATGGTTGTGGTTGGTGAGGTTCCTGCCCTTGCGCGGTGAGAGGCAGGGCGAGCGCGCGCCGTCCGTCGCGTCGGGCGTCAGCCTCCGTGCCGCCAGCTCGCATAGCATCGACACCGCCTCCGCACTACAAACCATAGACAAAATTATGCATGTTATTTACTTCTTACTTAATTCTTTTAATGGCTTTTTCCACGGCCTACAGTGTACGGCTAGTGGAATCGGAAATTTACCGTTCTACTAAAATTTTTATACAATAAACGCGAGAGAGAGAGCCATTTCGCACATATTACCAAAGTCCGCTGGTATTTTGCGCCCCTAAAACGAATAAAAATATTTCTCTGAATATATCGCTTTACCCATTAAGTATTCTATTCCACCAGATAACCCTTCAAACAGGGTATATTCCAAACGTTTTTTCTATTCTCTAATGTCAATATTTTTGCTGAAATTAAAAATTTCAATTATATTTTTTTTTGTGTTGCAATAGAACTTTGTACTTTCCCATAATATGTGTAAATAAACAATTTAGGGCCAGTAGTGGCCAGTACTAACCGCAAAGGTGGCTTGGGTCTTGAAAGCGGCGCATCAGAGTCAGTGGGCCCGTCGTCCCGCGGCGAGAGCGGCGACAGCGGCGTGGCGGCGTGGTCGCGGTACAGCCGCAGCCGCACCGACGCGCCGCACGACCGCAGGAACGACACCGCGTCCGCGTGCGACATGTTCGACATCGGCGTGTCGTTCACCTGCACCATCATGCAGCACTTTATAAGTAACAAGCATTAAACACACACAATCCGTATCGTAGTCTCAGGTACTTGTACCATCAAACACAACATTTCTTCTATCGTAAATGAAACATCCAAGTGTCAAGCAGAAGGTAGGTAAGTACTTAATAAGCTTCTTACAAATGAGTTACGTATTTAGTTAATGGATTGTCAACCTCAAAATGATATCTGCGACGGTAGGTAAGTTTCAATAACTTTTTAATTAAAATCAAACGAGTTTGTTATGAAACCTGGATTTGGTTTGAGGTACGTGGATCTTTACGAAGACGACACTCAGGAATAGAATAAAACTTCGACTTTGAAATATACCTAAATGTTTGCACAACGGAGTTTTGAACGATTTAGGTACGTATGAACAAAATTATTTATCTGGACTCACACGCAATATCACAGATCAATAAACTCCATAGTGTTTTGCTGCTACTGACAAGCAAAACTTAAAAGAACATTCATTGTAACTTCGAGTCTCGAACAAATCTTCAGTGTTATTTTATTACTTGCTGTTTTGCAGTACAAACATGTACTTGCAATCTTACGCCTCTCTTCAAAGGTTAATGACTTCGCTCAGATTCATTTGCGATCAGCGTTCTAATGCGCACTCGTGTGATAAATTGATGTTACGTGGAACAGAGCATGTGTGACTTGCGTTGATTCATCTCGAGTGTAATTCGTTTACATATCCAATCCGATCGTCAATTGACATTTTATTTGATTTTATTGAGCGTAACAAAATGAGGCTATTTGAATTTATGACTTCATGATCGCCCTCATGATTTATGCGTTTATGCCTTTGAAAATCATTATCAATTTCGGATATTGAACAAATACTATCTATCTATCTATAGATATAAAATGTTTTGCCTTAAATGACTAACTGACGGATGAACGCAAAGCCTAAACCGTAGAGACCTGAAACTTGGAGTGTGTGTTCTAGGTATGACATAGGCATCCGATAAGAAAGTATTTTCCGAAATTCTAGCCTTAAGGGAGTGAAAAACGGCGGTAAAGTTTGAACCAACGTGATTGGTCCAATCCATACGCATAAATGCGAAAGTAACTCTGTCTGTCTGTCTGTGACGTCATCACGTCCAAACCTCTGAACCGATTCTGATGAAATTTCATAGAGATACTGGCCCCCCTTTTTGAAGTTTTCCAGGATTTTCCCATTTTTAATTTTTTTTTACGATTTTGAATTCCACGAGGACAAAGTCGCGGGCATAGGCTAGTTAATTATAAAATCCACGCGGACGAAGTCGCGAGCATAAGCTAGTTGGATAATAAAATGATTGATGCGCTGATACGAAGATAACATGAGCTTACCGCGACAATCCTATCGCCAGGCTGTATCCTGCCATCACTCAGGGCTGGCTCGCGAACGAGAGCTCTCACGTAGTGCCCCAACGCGCTGTGGTCCTCCTTCCGAAGCGTAAACCCGAGAGAACCATTCACTTTCGTCATCACAATATCGAATTCCTGAAATTAATATTTAAAATCTAAAATCAGTGTTATCAGATACAATAGCATAAGTTTAGTGGCATGAGACTTAGATAAGTTATTTATGCCCTTTTGGACTCTCTAAGGCATAAAGGTAATTAATAAGATGAATGCAATTCATTAGATTGTTCAGTAGATTGCAATTCATTAGGTTGTTGATTTATACAAAATTTATAAGCAGAATGTAACTTTTGTAAAAAATTATACACTAAATTAAAATCTATACTAAAATTAAATAATGAAATAAAAATTGTTCTACATAGGTAAATAAATAAAGCAGATTTCTATAAAAAATATTTTAAAACAGTCTAAATATTGAACGAAAAAATAAACATCCTATTTACATTAGAAAAGTTCGAGAAAATTTAATTATGTAGACTCCTTACGGCAATCTTACTTTAAAGGTTGTTGTAGGTAAGTTAATTTCCGTGAAGGTAACTTAAATTTTTTCGTGTAAAAGCCATTGTAATGTACTCACCACCGATCCATCATCCTGGGAGCGAGAACACAAAACTTTATTAACGTACGAGTACGTGAAATACCAAATAGAACATTTTCAACCTGCTAAAATATTGCCGCCTTTTCAATATCGACATTTACGAGAACATAAATTGTACCTATTGAAGTTTGTTTTAGATATTTGTTGGTTTTTAAATCTATATCTAAGTATTGCTTTGCCTCCTTTAATTTTGATGAAACTTGCACTGTACATGTACCTACATAGGAAGTACAGAAAAAGGAATGGTCACAATCCTATTAAGAAATAGTTTCGTAGAAATGCGCTGTAAAACAAACCTACATTCATACAAACATACACCTTTGAAATGTTGAATAATATTTGTCTGGAAACCCTTATAGATTATATTATATAAATATTTTAGCATAGAGCTATAATAATTATATTGCTATCCTATATGTAGAGAATTGATCACCTTCTTTTTTTAAGTCGCTTAAATACATATTGAAAGTTTCGTTAACTATTTAAGAAATAAAGCGTGTTCAAAATAGCCGCTATTGATCCGAATACAATATCTCACTCTGATTTTTATACTTTGAATTTTGTACAGTAAATTGCTTTTAGTGTTGTAAGGCAATCTAAATATAAGTTATTATAAGACTCGTTACAGCCCATTAAATTTATCGCGAAACATTAAAAGCTTAATAGATTTATGAGTGGCGCGAAATGAAAGAACTTCTTTAATAGATACTCCTTAATATTTTTAAAAAGTAATTATCAAGGGCTATTAATCATTGCTTAAGACATAATAGCCAGATTTTCCCTTAAAGATCAACGGTTACTCATAGTGAAAATGAGTAAAGGTAATTTACTGAGGTTTTTGCTAGTCATCGTCTTAGTCTCTGTCCCTATGCCTGAATGAAAATGTTTACGTAAGAAAAATGTAGAGCGTATTTTATCAAATTAAATGAGAAAAATAGCAATTAAAATAATAGATAATCTTTTGGTAACATTACCTATTTATCTATCAATAATGAGATTAAAATTATGGTGCAAAAGGAAGGTGAAAATAAAACGTGCTTAATTTTGAGGTTAGCAAATTAGATTCTCATAGCTTCAACAGTTTTTTTTATTGCGTTAACGTAACTTTGGACAATTTACATGACTGTAATATGTTCTGTTTGCTTTGCATACTCGTGATTGTTATGCAATTTTAAGGTCCTACTGAAAGCTTGGAAAAAGAAGAGTCATTAAGCATTGAGAATACAGATCTTTTCGTTACTCTCCTATAGTTTTCTAAGCTCGCATGTTCCGGAGTGATTTTAAAGACGTTTCATGTCATAATATAGTAAAATATCTCACCCCGTATTGTATGTTGTAGACCGGTAAGGGTCGGTGAAGGTCGGGCAGGTGCAAATCGGCGCGGCGCTCGGCGGCCGCGTCCGCCTCGGGGCTCGCCTCGCGCCGCCCGCGCCCTTCCGAAGACGACGTCGTTGCACTGCTCGTCGTTTGTGATAGCCTGGTACCGATACATACACAACTCTTCAATAGGGCACTCTTTATTTATTAATTAGTTAGTTAGGACATTAATTAGTTGAATAGTCACAGTTTATTGTAACGAAGTAGAAATATCATGAAGTTTTTAATGAAACAATAAGGGGCGTCTATTAATAACGTGAGACGTTTTAAGCGACTTTCCGAAAATCCCTGGTTAGAGTTAAAGAGATTTACTTCAACCTCTTCCCCCATTCCCAAATCTTACGTAAGAGATTTCAACATAGTTAGATATATCCTGTTTCACATAGAGTACAAAAAAAAACCGTATTGAATGGATCCAACAAGATCTTGAGGATTTCATTTTATGACTATACATAGTTTTTTTTTCTTAATTAATAACGACGATAGAACGAACGAATCTAACGATCGAATGGTCGAACTCATATACTCGTAAAATGGAGATTTTGTATCGTATTAATCCGTATTAACTGTCTAAACCCCAAGCAACGCGTTTTATATGAGAAGCCGGATTCTGAAAAGGACAGAATACAGGATTAAAGAGGATATTTTTAGAGCTATCTATCGATAACAGCCAGGGCCGAAGACTTAACGTGCCCTCCGAAGCACGGAAGCGCGCATGAAATTTCCCACTAGCGGTCACCCATCCGAGTACCGGCCGCGCCCGACGTTGCTTAACAGTGAGATCTCTTGCGATCTACACTCGTCCGCCTCGTCTAGCGACGAGGACAGCTAGCCGCTGCGCGGTCGGCGGATGACGACCGTAGATAAGCCATTGCACCGCCAAACGGCGGGAAGTCCACAAGCCCACATCCCACCCATGCATTGCAGGGCTCTCCTCAACTTTACATCAGCAAAATATATCGGAAAAAAAATGCCACCGGAGTATTTTGACAAAAGTCCTGGTTTTTACACTCATCACATACAGTTACATCACGTACATTATATTTATGTAATATTTTGATAACATAATCTTAAATGAAAATAATATTATTTCGTGTTTAAATATATGTATTAAATATATGTATATATGTATATAATAAAGCATGAAGAAATAATTAACATTATATCTTTTCTGTAATTATAAACAGTATTCAATAGGCCTTGTTACTAACTACGAGCACCTCATTGGCACGTTCTATGTACCTACTAACTGACTACTACTAGCTAACAATATTTGTTGATAAATGGAAAGATAAACTGTATATTTTACGCCGGCGATGTTACAAATTGATATACTCACAGTACATCGTAGTATTTTATTGTTGATCTGGACGGTGTGTGCGTGCATTAAAACCTCTATCTAACACGTTTATATAGATGCGGTATCACGGCGCGCACCGATCGTAAATGTCATCTGAAAATTTATATTCATTACGATTAGATAACAGTTCACAATGGACTGGCCATTGTTGAACGACTGTACAACCTGATCGATGTATGATATTGCGTTTTTATAGTTGACATACCGTCCCTCCATTCCCGAGTCCAGATTTATGGAACGGACGGGCTCTTAGAAACAGTAGGATATTATATGTTTCCTATAGCCACATATTAACCTTTTACGACAACTTAATTTATTTACCGCCCACTACGAGCTCCTTATACCAAAAGTATAACGTTACATGAGAATGTCAAATGAAGAATGATAGTTTTCACTTTCATATTCAAAATTCTGGTGTAAGACCGAACTAAACTTGATTTTAGTTTAATAATATATCTATAGTTTGGCTTATGAATGGCTTTACACTACAACAAAACACAATAATACAAATGGCATCTTTATATTAATTTAATAAAAGTATATTTTTTCCTTCATAAGTCGCCAATGTACTTCTCACTCATGAAATATCATGAGGTAATACTGAATTACAGTTTATTGTCCAAAGTAGTGTGAAGTCAAAATACTATTGACTAAAACCTTCTTTACACTGAGAGAATATTGGTGTAATAATAAAAATTCAAAGGAGCCGACTATGATAATTTTGCTAATTTTAAATTAAAATGTAAATAACCATTTCTTGAGAACCATGATGATCAAGCAGTTAAATGCGCGACCGCGTACGCGCAGCAATTTACGACTCTGGTCAGTACCGTCGATTTACGAGGATCTATTGCCAATTTTATGATCCGCCTGACGTGTCCATTCATACATAAACCTTTATTCTACGACATGTCTCCTCTCACCAAGGCTGCTGATAGCATATTGTCGGCGAGAGGTAAGTGTAATTGTCTTTGTGTATGTCCATGGTACCCACGACTAAGGGAATCCTGGTGTGGGGACTGCGTGTGCAGCGTTAGTTATTATTATAATAGGGTTATATAATACAATCGAAGACTCGTTGAGGATGTAAGCCGCAAGTTCAAAACCTCTTTAATATGAGTGCAAATTCACACACAATTTTCTGCTTCACTTTATTTATCTCGAGTGAGGTAGACTACGAGTGTTTATATGATGTAGCTTAACGAAACATTCTGTACTTCTGAATTTACGTATCCGCGTATTTGTTTAAGAAGCATTTAGTGCTTTATGTTAATAAATGTGAAACTTCATAGTGCGGTGCGTTGCTGGCCGCACTTTGTCTAACATACGGTGCTTTCGTGGAAAGCTAGCTGCAGTGCGGTTCGCGATGAATAATCGCATACAAAACCGATGCACAATGGCCAATGCGAATGTTTAAATGCCCTATTAAATCTTACGGCCTGCGTAGGATTCTGTGGGATTCAATTACGTTTTGTGCGCGATGAAAGGCACCGGAGTTGAACATGTAAACCGAGCCGCGAGCCGCGGGAACACATCCCGACACCTCGCTCTCAATGAGCCCTGTCACAAAAGGTGAGAAATAAGAACGACGCAAAACACGTATCGTGCCGGGGGCAGATTGAATAAATGCTAAATTAAATAAGAGCAAATAAAACCGACCATTAATGAGTAAAAGGCGTCTCGGATAATATAATTCGAGTAGTGTGACGTTCACAAAAGCTCGGGCCGGTTGCCGCGTCTCGGTTGCCTGCGCTGGGTGAAATGCTTAATACGGATTGTTTGATTGAATTCCAAATGTGTTGTCTTCCCTTCGCTTGTACGCTCTTTTCACGAAACTGCGTGCTGTGACTTTGCCTTTGAAATAAGTCCTTCCTTTTAAATCAATGCACGCGCAGACAATCGGTCGACACATAGAATAGACATATTTCGCTGAACTCGTAAACCAAATTTATTTATTTTATTCCAGACGCTGTGGCATGATTTAATATGTGGTTTAGTCTTTACAATTTTTAGTCTAGAAAAGAAGTTTTCATGGTTTCGCTTTATCTGATTAACCTTGGTGTTAATATTAGTTAGTGTTACAGTCTACAGTGTTTTTATTGAATCTACTGAACTGAAAAGTGGCATTACAACAAGGGTTTATTGAAAAATAAGACTCACATATACTATCTTATGTTACTGTATCTACCTATTCCTGAAGAATAAAATTGTCGCCTTCTATAGAAATATTTCCGGCAACCATCTTGCATTCCGATTATAAATGTACGAAAGATTTCGGACGCTTTTCACTATATCCATATAAATACAAATAACAAACAATGTCTTAAAAATAATTGAAATGTAATTTAGTTAATGATTAATTTCGTTCGAAACAATATGAGAAATCGATCAATATGTCATTATATTATGATTTATTGTTTATATACTTAAAATGTATGTGTTTCGTTTTGACAGCTAATTAAAAGTATCTAAATTGACAAAGTAGTTTCATCCCCTACTACACAGTAGAAATGATTGTAATCCCTATCTAATTAGGTACACTAAATATACCAACTACCTACTAATATTATTGAAACTAATTTAATAAATTAATGGAATAAACAACTTGTTTTGACCGGTATTAGGTATATCTTAGTATGCTGTAATTAATGTATACGTCTTTCACTTAATTATATGTCAGCTTGTATTTCGGTTAGCATTCTATAACTTATTCAGCCTAAAATCAAAATAAGTGTGTAATATCAAATATTTATGTGTAATTACTTATTGTTTTGATTTAAAAATATCGTCATCGTTTGCCCTCGGAACGTTCGCGGCAACATAAACAGACCGTTTTCTATTCGGAAACCAATTATCATTAACATATCATAGACGAGGTACCGACGACGCTCCGCTCACTCGTTGGCTCGTTCCCGGGGTCAATATATTTACCGTAATACCATTATAACATGACACCTGTATTCCTCCGCGTCTCTTCTACAAATAGAATACGGAGAGCTTCATGACGGACCTCTTTTGACTGGACGTGTGTTAGATTAGTATAGGCGCATACGTGAACGCCGTAAGTACCAAAACAAGACGGCCAACCAAATCGCCTTTGTTAAGATTTTATCTCACCGTTAAATACTTCTAACCATTATAGAATATCGACCATCTCTTTCGAACGTGTAGAGACCCATTTAATTTGGATTGTTGCTGTTGGGCATATTTTGATTTGGTACATCAGTTTAAGATTGGCTTAGACGGTACTTTAATTTTTTTTATCTTTATATATATTGCTTTAAATAAACTTGTATGTAGTTTCGTATTTAGGTGCAGATGTTTAAGAATTAAAAACGAATCCTGCCTTGTTTTATCTTTTGCATTATGATATTTTTATAAGTGCCATAACTGGAGGTAACTACTTATACGGATCCATCTACCTTTCGGTAACCGTTTTCTTGTTTCAGGTCTGCATGAACAATTTTTCACATATTCACCTTTGACGCGCCCTCTTTCTTTTGTTTTTTGTATTTATTCTATATGTTATAATAGTCATAAATAAATATGAAACCGTTCACGAAATTTTATTAATGTTTTATTCATACGATATTACTTAATATATTACGAAACGAAAAGTTTAACGTAACAGTGACGTACCTTGGCTTATTTGTAGATACCCGATTCGATGATCGGCGCTGTTCATACTTCATACCACACTTATTAGCTCCAGTGTATACAGTCACGTAATTAAACGGCCACTCGTACCACTTGCCGTACAAAGCGCCCTATTGACCATCACACTTGTACCCGCTCAATGAATTTGTTAAATAAAGATACCTTACATATTGAGCTATTTTAATTGGGCGATTAGAATGTGAAAAGCTGTTCAGTATTTGACGTACTTTAAGGTTGAATAAATTGAATTTCGTTTTACAAATTGATTAACACTGGTCGAAATAGATGAGCATTCAAGTGCGTTTGATTATATAAATTTTAATAACGATCTTTATTTAAAACTAAAAATTGTGAAATAAAATTCAAACTGACGCCCCGGTCAATTAAACAAAAGCTGTCGTACCAATTAATTTATTAGACTTTATTAATTGTACTATGTTAATATGCTCCAATAAATAAATAAAGTTTATTTTACTTACTATCTAGCTGCTAGGAGCTACTGATTTATATAGAGATAGATTTACTTATATTATTTTGCTTGTTAGATGAAACGGATTTAAGATAAAAATGGAACAAAATCTGTCTCAACATTGTTCTTTTTTTCTATAGTTTATTTCGAAAGCGACGAAATTGTCCCAATTTGATTTGTTTGAAAAAACTATGCAAGATATTTTTGTTGTAATGCTGAAAAACTTGTACAGTTCGAATGATGGATGTCACTAGTTTTTATGACGATCGTTTCACTATTGATAGCTTTTTATAACTTACTGTCTCATTATGATCAAGTTCGGAAAATTGATTATCGTTGAAGAAACTTTTATATCAGCATGGCGTGCTATCTACACAAATATTAAAAAAAAAGTGTATTAAAACGGCTAAAGAGGTTGAAAAAAGGCCTGTTATCATAATTGAAATACTATAAGTAAGAATTTGATAATCAAATTAATTTGGAGAAGGCAACTTAATTGATATGGTCGCTCGTAACAGCATATAATTTGCGTCAAAATTGTTTCGCGTGCAATGAAGATCGTTACAGTAATGATGAGTCACCGTGGAACACATAATCTAGCACGTGATACTGTTTGGTTTAGTAATCACATCATTAAATAAATTCTTAGTTAAATCGTATATATAGGATGTTTGAACTATCACTACTCATAAATTACGCATTATTCCTAATTTTGTGACATAATAATATTATAATGAAATAGACATTATGCGTTGCCTATGTTGTATTTCACTTGCACTTTAAAGCAGTTACAAACTGTGTAATGGAATATTTAAGACAGTTTTATGGGTAATGGTTAATGTTTACCGTCGCCTATGAACATTGGCAACCCCAGGACAGTCTGCCGGGAATGTCTTGTCTTAGATGCCATAACTTAGATATAAGTTGTACGAATGAACGTATGAATAGTCTGAAACATCACTTTATATTTTACAAGATGCAATACATAACGCACTGTTTTTTAATAAATATAAAAATCTGTTATACGCATTACATAATATTATTTTTTATTTGTTACCATTCTCCAAAATGAATGGTATTGGAATGTGTAATTGCCCATCACCATTGGTTTTAAGATACACATATTCTGAAAGCGCTCGTTGAACTCTTTTAAAGGGCGCGCGCCGTACACTATCATTGGCGCGTTTTTTCTTCGCCTATAATGAGATTTAAGTCCAAACATCAAGACCATTTGTGGCAGAACGTTACACGCTCTAGGATATTAAAATGAGACAAATTTATTGCCGCTCTCCGATTATACGTTCGATAAACGCGCAGACCGGTGATTATGATATCTCGAGAGTTTAATCGTACGATCGATACGAAGTTGCGTTCCGTTCTACACTAAACCAGTACTAATAAAAAAGAAACTAGTTACGGGCGGGTCGTATCCGACAGTTTACGTTGGAAAATCAACAAGGTGCCGGTGAGAGGGTTACAAGTCGGAACCGCGGTGCGTTATCGGCCCAATCGGTTCGAACAATGCATCGAATGTTTCAATATAGGCCCGACAGCATTTTTAACGTTTCATCGGCGTTGTAACAATCGTAAAATAAATTCTCTACGCCTTCTCAGAGGTCTGATTAATGTTGTACACAGTACGGCGTCGCGTTTATTTTTTCACCTCTGTGTTATTTCTCTAGCTTAATTTATGACCTTCGGCGTCGGAGACCCGACGTACGTATTCGACTACTCCATAAATGAATGATTTCACATTGTTTCAACTGAACCAAAGTAATGTTAACTGATATTCGATAACTACATTTCTGGAATATTTATTTACATAAGTATTATGTTTTACTACCTACATTTTTCTGTCATCTAATCTAATAATGTAATATTTACTTACATTCTTGTTAGAAAGTTCTATCTAAATGTAATACAAAATTATCTTAAAGATTCAATTACGATTTTATATAAAAAAAATACTTTTTTAAAAAAACGTGCTGTTTATTATAGTACCTACTGCAACCACTAGAACTGATAACTTTCTGATCATTGATTGATCTTAAGTTTTTAGATACGCTATTTTTTCTACATAGGTATGTACAACATAACAACATATAACATAGGTATGTTGCCTACTACAACATTTCCATGGACTGATATAGATTAAAAAACTCTCGTACATTAATAAACTGCGAGAAATTTCTGTATTCTTTGAGATAGTTCGTTTTCAACGCCAGTTAGTTAGACCCGCGGTCGTAGCGATCGTTACCCCCGGCAAGATGGATGGTCGCAACGAGCTAAGAAAGACCTGGGATGTGTTTCTTAAACGTGTTATTGTATGTGATTGTTGGTTCAATTTATGAAAAATAACTATGCAGTTCTGTTAGTAATCTTATTAAAATAGTTTCGAAAATTCGCCTATTTTCAAGCAAATACTAGTTACTATGATAACTTGTATTTGATTGAATAAACAGACATGTCTGTGTTTTAACGTTTTTTGAATTTTTACCCCCTAAGGTATAAAATAAGTGAATAAAAAATTTGGAAATTTGCATGTTTTAAGATTGGAAGCAACTTGCCAAATAAAGTTAAAATTATATTTGTTAATAAAAAAAGCTTTCATTTTATTGTACTAAAGTAACAATAACAGCATAACTAGGATTTTTCAACTAATAATAAATTAATTACATAACATACGTATAGATGCCAATATAATCAGGCATGAAAAAGCAATATAGATTTGCTCTTATAAATTAATGCATCAATAAATCTCAATTTATTATAATGCCATTGCGTTAAAAATAAAAGGCAACAGGTATCGTGAGAGGTATTATTCGCGGCCGGCCGACTCCTTGCAAATCTTATAAAAGCAATCTCATAGAATAAACCGCGCGTTCCTTTTGTTCC
>DWQL01000884.1:0-13008 GCA_018231265.1 Noctuana haematospila | reverse complement strand
GGCGCGGGGGGCGAGGTGCTGGAGGGCGGGGACTGGGTGAGACGCTTCCCCGCGCCGTTAGACACCTTGCCCTACTTTATTAGGGTTTGATACTAATATAATATAATGCTGGTAATAAAAATATCAAAATCAAATTAAATTGTTCTTACTTTTGACGACCCCTGTGCTGTACTGGCTACCATGCCAGTCCTACTCCCATCGGGGAAGATGTTTAAATGGAGTTAGATTTCTGTTCTCGGTCTGGGTGTTTGTGTAATTGTCTTTGTGTGAGTCCATGGCACGCAGCCAGGGAATCTTAATGTGGGATATAAGGGTGTGAGGCGTTATTAAAAAAAAACTAGTATTACGAGGACCTCAAAATAAAACCTACAGTAATTATGCAATAATTATATTATTACCTAAAGTCAATTTATTTGTACGTACAATATGTTGATACGTCACGTGGTAACGACAACTGCCTTTACTAGCCCCTCGCCGAGTATTCTGAAGTCCGCTACTAAAGCCTCGATGTTCACTTTGTACTTCGTTTCTCCCTTCGATTTAACTGGTTTCAACGCGCTGGCGGCTGCGATCTGTAACAGAAAGTGGACATGTTTAAGCAGAATTTAACAAATCATTTGGTATTTGACCTTGAACTTTAGAGATACACTGAACAGCTATTAAAGTGTATGACTATCGTAGACCAAGCATTTTTTGTAGTCAAGGAAGAATCTACGAAGATCTGCAACGGAAATCCTTAGCGACAAAAGACGTAGAAAACTTTCTAAAATTACACTTAATAAATTAAATATGTAATTCAAATTCAAAAATGTTTATTCATCATAAGGTACACGTATACACTGGATGAACGTCGAATAACTCGGTACATCGCTAAGGTGGCCGGGAGAAAAAAGCCGGCGGAAAAAATCTCTCGGCACTCCTTTAAAATCAAGTGTATAAATTACAGGTTATTAACAAATTATGAAGTACAGCTTAAGCCTGGTAGTGATATTTCTAACCTGCAATTCTCTCTCCTCGTGTATGTCCGGTTTCCACAGCACGGCGATGACGTCACCGCCGTAAGCGTCGTGGAAAAATACTGCGAAGTCACTGTATGCGTGCTGAAAAATATTAAGAAAAGTTATCACTATTGTAGGCGACATTGTTCCATACAGAAGTTTGTTTGTTTGTTTGAACACGCTAATCTCAAGAACTACTGGACCGATTTGAAAAATTCTTTTAATTATTGTATGAAATTAAAAAGTATATGAATGTCAATAGTTGATGGCTCTCTGACTTGACGTGTGATGGTTAAAAATATAATATTATCAATAATATGTAATTTAAATATGTTGGATTTACTGAGCTGTCTAACAGTATGCCGTTTCGAATATTCAGTGATTTAATTAACTCCAGATCCAAAGGTTAGCGTAGCCGATGGGAATCGGCCTGTGAACCTGTAGCCACTGATACCTATTTGTACCTAGCTGTATGATTTAAAATTCCTGTTAGATTTTTAAGCCTTTTGTGGCATAATGACTTTTTAGGCATATGTAAAGTAACATCACTAAGTATTGCCTACTAACTACTAACCGTTAAAATTTACATAGGTAACCTTTGTGGCAAAATTAAACATTTTTATTAATTTTTAACAAGATAACACTTCTTCGCATCTTTTAATGTAAGTACATACATACCTAATCGTTTCAAAACTACTGGTTTTTAAATGGTGCCGACTGTTGTAAGATGAACAAAAGAAATTGACATGAAATTTTCGCAAGCACAAGCCTGAGTAATAGGTGAGTGCAGGGGAAATAATTAATGTTTCATGGCATCATTATTTCGTGGCACGATTGCTGCGCATGCGTGTGCGCTTGGGAGGAGATGTGTCGCTGCGTGTGCGCAGACGCAGGCCCCGCCCCCCGCCGCTAATTGCACCAATCTGCGCGTCCACTCGCACGCACACACGCACCACGCACACACACGCACACAACCCTACATTAGGCAAATGCACGCATCTTTTTGTACTGGCAATTCATTGTTAAATCATAAAAGAAAATAATGTAGCTCCGCTGTAATGAGCGGTTACATCCATATAATCGTATTTAATTTTAGTTTTACTTTGCTACGCTGACATGTTGTACGAGCAGTGTACCTACGTCACAAGAGCCAGACTGAAAATAGACGCCAGAAAAAGTACGAATGCAATAAGAAGATTGGAATAGGTAGGTTCATAACGTACGGTCAGATGACGGGCATTTAGTGACTAAAGAGAAGCAGACGCGACCGAATGAAAACGGTAGAGGTTGAAAAACGAATGCTAAGTCAATTAAATTGGTATAGTGATGAGTTGAGCAGACATCTCGTTCATTTACTTACGAGCGGCGTAATTGAAAATAATCGACTCTAAACGGAACAAAAGGAAAATGAGTTCAATACAGCTAACGGTCGTCCGTCTAAATTAACTTGAAGTATTGCTGTTAGTAGATCTATCTGTTATAGACAACTTTGTACATAATTTTATTTCATTTAGTATACTTATGTATACCTTGATACGGTAAAGATTTTTTACCCCTTAACGAAATGTAGAGACTGAAGCCAGTCAACTTTGTATAAAAAATTAACTTAGGTATAAATATACTACTTAATATTGAATATCAAAAACAAAATAATAAGTACCTATAAGAACCTATTCTGTATCTTTATTATTAAATGTGAAGACAACCTATCAAATTACTTACTTTTAAATTCCACAAAAAAATTTGACAGAAATTTATTTTGTTGTGAATTTTTTCTTTGTTTTAAAACCCTTTTGATCCTGACATTACCTATGAGCTTATTAAATCTTATACTAAGTAGGTTATAACCAAAATATTGATTACCTTTTCTTGCTTGTTCGTTGATTGTTTTCTTTATGAAACAATAAAAACAAAACAGTTTTAACGTTGGCGTGTGAATCAAAAGGAATCGATAGGTATTGCTATTGAAGAAACATTAGCTCTAATAAAAAAGGTCGTAAACGGTTAAATGTACTCGTAAGGGAATAGCACCTTTATTATAAAGCTTTAGAGTTGATGAAGCTTTGTTTCGTAATATGAATGTTACAATTGTCACCGGCAATACGCGTGAAATCGACGATGAGCCGATACTGAAGTGCATTGAATAATGTGTTTGTTTTAGTCGACTTTCTAGCGAACAAGGGTCATGTACCTTGCCTCCTGTCGTATTTGCAATTTCACGGCGTGTGACTGAGAAATAATTAAATGCGGTGTTATCTTTTATATTTTCTTTATCTGTTGACAATTTATCTTTGAGGTTTTTAGATATGGGAATTTTTATCTTGAATAAGTAGCAAATGAACTTAATCTGAAGTGGTCATGGTCACTGCTCATAGATATCCTCGCCTAATCTCAAATAGGATAGAAGCCCTATGTCATAAGTATCCACCTATAACCGAAACACATGAGTAGGTATCCGAGTCATACCTAAGTGTGCCACACTTCTCCACATCCCCCATACACTGAGTACCTATACCATTTCCTATAATACTTTTTCTCTCTCTCTGTTTCGTTGTTGTTGAAAAATGAATGATTATGTTTTGAATAACCATATTCATTCATTTATCAACTTCCCAAATCGTATTAACATTAACACATGTCATTTCAGATGATTCACAGTCAAATTGGAATGTTTGAACAAAATGACACCAGTGAATCTTAAAGGGAATGAAATAAATAATTTCGTCCATCTCATCAATCGCGTAACTAAAACATAAATTATCGGGCGCGTCAAATGTTGCCAGTATCGCGTTACACTTAACCATTACCACGACTCCACAGATTACAAACAATATATCACCATCACAGATTATAAAATTAAATAGACATAGGTACATAGGTAGATAAAATATCCATACCGTATTTTTTTAAAACGACCGACTCAACGCTGTATTTTTTATTATAATATATAAAAGACAATAAAAATGTTTACAAACAAAACTTCAAAATTCGCAAAAGCAATTTTGAATTATAAAATTTATCTTAACTTTCGAAGAAAAAGAGGATAACGGGAATCCTCTGGATTCAGAGAGCGTCCGGACGGAGTGATCCGGCAAACCGAACCAGTAAACCAAAAGATGGATGAAATTATTTATTTAAAGCTTCTTGTAAACCTATAGGTTACAAGGGCAAACCTAATGCCTAATTGCATTATCTATCAGTCAACCCTTGGTGGCGGAAAAATGTTGTGGTAGTCAAAACAAAAAGACATTGTATTTCAAACAAACAAACTTTTAAGTAGTTAAATGGTACATAAACTTAATACCAATATACCTACATAATAAATGTGTGGATAGAATACAAACCGAACTCTATTAATTACAATACGCCACTGTTCATTCAGCTGTCTCGTCTGCAGTGTTTATAAAGTTTATTTACACGGTAAAAGAATTTTGCTGCGGTCAGGTCAAACACTGACGCAACTCGCGGTCGTAAAGTATTCAAAAAGTAAAATGTAAGCGATCCGAGTTGTCATCGTAGCAACTTTACACGCACCTCTGAGCTGTTAAAAATATGGTTTATCTTTTTTCGTATAAGTACTATTCGAGGCTTAATTCTTAAGAATAACCAAAAGAATAAATTACTGCTAAAAAATATTTTTCAATAATAACTCTTTATAATGCACTCTGAATGAAAACAATATTTTAATTTAATATTTAAAACAAGCGGTAACACAAAAGCAGATGAGAATCAATGTTTCAAGTAATTTTATAGTACCTAATCGACTCGCCGCTGCCGTGTGTCGACAAATGAATTTACCAGATTTAGATATAATCAAAGTACAAGAAGCCGCGTCGTGACTCTGGACATAACACGATAAGGGAGTGCGTTTACAAACAGCCTAAAATCGGATCCGAGAGGGGACACACATAAACTACGACACATAACTGCTGTGACCGCGACCAAATCGATTCCCGGTTCCGATTCCGAGAACTGACACAGTTTCTTAAGTGTCACATCACTACCGACGCATTGCTTAATAAATTAAAAGTGTCTGCCGCATGCCAATCTAGCCTTTAAGGACGGCCCTCTAGACGATCTTTCGTGCGAGTTCGAATGAGTGGTTAAATTATAAAGAAGAGCCACCTGTCTCCACGAAAAACTTTATAGCGGCCATAAAATTTAAACCTCAAAAGGAAAAACAAAAAGTATGGAATTATTTTTTTCTTTTACGGTCGAGGCCCATTTTAGATCGTGTTTACCTAAGCTGTCACCTTACAGAATGGCGATTTTGACTGGTCGGGTCCGTTGAATTAATTGTGGAGTTTTGGAGAGATATCGTCTGATGGGCGATAAGGCCCGGGCGGCTGCCTACCGGCCGTGCAGCAATTTGCTTTAAATACTGACAGTCGCTCGCCGAATTACTGGCCCGCTTAACATTTTTAATTATAACGACTCGCAGTTCTGCTAAGTTTTTCAGTCTCAACGACCATGATTTATGGCAGTTGGAATTCGCGTTTGGTATGCAATTTTCAATTACCTACCCACGGCAGGATTTATGCGTCCATAAAAGCTAACAAGTAATATCATACCTAACACGTGTTTCGATTAGACAAAGAAATTTCCATTAATAACTGAACTGATCCTCTATCTTATTATAGGTACCTATTATTCATTGTAACAAACTAGCACTACGTAGAGAATTCATTGTTAACAGTCAACGAGTAAGCCACGCCGTATAAATTTTCTCCAACTCGAACAAATCTTAGAACAATGGAAGGAAAGAGAAAATGTTTTATATAAAATGTAAAGCGCTTACCATGCGAGCCGACCGCGGCCGAGTAGGGGGCGTGCATCTGTTGGTGGTAGTAGCGGGCGCGGCTGTGGTGACCGCCCTCCAGCGGCGAGTGGAAGAAGCCATCGCCGTTAGCCTCCGAGCTGACGTCGCCAGCGGCCGGGCTGCCGTTCACGCGGCTGTCGTACCACCGCTGCTGAAGCGCACCCCCCGCCCCCGCGCCCTCACCCTCACCGCTCATGTCCATGACCGCAGCTCCGACCTCACAGACCATGCATCCCTTTATACACACGCACTTTTAGTCCACACTCTTATCCGCATTTCAGTCTATCGGCACGATTGAGTTTCCGCTCCGCTCCGTTAGCAGAAGGTAGCCGAGCTCAGTGCTAGCATCGTAACCGGCTCGCGTCGTACCGCCCCGGCGCCGACACCGTCATGCCGCCCGTATCTGAAAAGATAACCGAATTGAATTGCGTTCGAAAGGAATTTTCGCTACATCAAAGAAAAAATCAAAATATATAAGCCGGTATTATGTCAAAATGGAGACAATCAATTAAGATAAAAGTGGCGCGCTATCGAAAGACGTCCGTGATATCGATACGCTCCCAATTTGATTAACTGATATACCGCAAACAACACTCGATACGGCTGCGATAAGGTGTAACCGCGCATTAAGCGTTGTTAGCCAACCGAGCCGTGATTTTTATTACTACTAAACTCACCAACATATCTGTGCATTGCATCTAATACCTACTCGGAAACATGTACGTACGTACCTATCTAAAGTGGCTACTGATATAACTTTTTTTGAAGCAACGACACGTAAATTAGCATTAATTAACAGGCGTTAGATTATCTGGAAATGATTTTATCTATTGACAGAAGAACTGCAATTATTTGATCGATAGTAGGTAGGTAGTTTTATACGTGTTTATTTATTATACCTACGCCTTGACAGAAGTGTCACAAGTAACTAGAATAACTACGAAATACCATGCTTATCTTTCATTTTACAAAATAGCGCATAGAGCGAAGGCGTTCGGTCGGACGCCTTGCGAATAAATAATAACCTACATATTACCCGACTATCAGAACTATGTACAGGGGCCAAGAATTCGCCTGATTTGATGAATAGCTACGCCACAAATATACATTTAAGGGATACCTACCATCACAGAATAGTCTACTAAAATAAACATGAGCTCAGTTTAATCAATCTTAGACTCACCAAAAAATACTTTGATGCTTAAAATTTTAAATAGGTAAGTAAGTACGTGGGCAAGTACATGTTATGTACCCGTGTATGTTCTGTATTATGACAATTAATAAGTACAATAAGAGTTAAATTCAAGACTATTAAATTAAGTATTGGTCGTAAGATAAGATAGGTACCTACGTCAGAAATCTGAGTCGACAATATCGACATAATAGACGCTGTCACCGCTGTCATTACCTATACCTACCTACTAATAAATTATGCCGTTATAAGTTTTGAGATGTTCTACTTAATCCAAAAAAAATTATTTGATATTTTAAAATTATGAATCAAATCCAAAAAAAAATTTTGTATGTGGTGGTAATAAGTTGATTTTTTCTATATTTATATTTATAGTGTGTAATTTTTTATAAATTTGCTTTGAATTTTAATAACTCATATTTAAAACTCGTAACTTAGTTATCAAAGAAAGTCATTGGCAACAGAAGAATAGGCCATGCGATGCGAAAGTCCCAGTCTTTAGAACTATGTCAAAACTCTACATTATTTAGACATCGGTAATCTATCTAGTTTTGTTACAAATTGTAAGAATATACTCGTAACTATCATTTGAAATCGAGTAAAAAATTACTCATTCTTACTGTGCTACAAAATTAAATCGTCTAACAATGTTACGTAATAGGTAATTTCTTGAACAAATATTGGTATATGGACAACCGTTCGAGCACCGTGGAAGAGGCGATAAGATTCAAGTGTGTGATATAATAAAATTATTGGTGATACTGTCATATTAAAGTAATCCTTTAAAACCAACGCCGTGATTGAATTTCAAAATTTTGATGATAACTTTAAACATTGTCATAGCATTAATTTTGTCTGTTTTTATTACCGTTTAAAATTAAGTAACAGTGCGTTTTTAATGAAAAGGTTGATGGTATTCGGTAGGTACATTATTTCCAATGAATTAGGTAAGTCGAGTATTTGGTCGATTACATGTTTAGATCGGTATGTAATACCTGAATAAATATGCTAAAATAATCATTTTACGCAAAAAAATTATTAATATTATGTAATTTTCTATTTAATTAAAATCAAATCTGACAAAATAATGCAGTAATTAAAAATGTTCCCTCATTTCGATTTAATACATTATACCTACATGTAGGTATTCTTCTTACTTAATAACTATAAGAATTAAATTAATGAAAATGCTGCAAACATTATGTATTTAAATAAAAATGTATCTACTTTTAAACGGAATTTAATTAGGCTTTTTTCTAATTTTAATTGTTACAATGAAAACATTTGACTTCAAAGATAAAAAGATCTCTAGATTGCTAAGATTATCTAGCCGTGTACAAATATTGACAGTGCTAGCAATAGATATAATAAAACAAATCGATCTTACAAGATCTCACCAATAGGAGCTGATAAGATGAGGATCTGCAGAAATGAAGATAATTGCGAACAATAATATACACGACACCATGATGTATCTATCACAACCGGTGAAGGCGCTATCTGCCAATCGACTGAAAAAAGGATTTGCAGATAATAAAAAGCATATTTATCGCAAATTGCGTCCATTTCGGGTGATTTCCCCGTAATGCCACCAGATAAGGTAAGATAGTGCAAGAAAAAAATCATTCGACTAATATAGGTTTTATCAAAAACAAATTTTAGAAATCAATTGATTATTGATATCTTATTTTCGGGGGCGTGAAGAATATTAATTACCTTTTTGTATTGATCACTGCTGGTATCAACCTTTGGAACACTTAACTGAAATGATGAATAAAACAGACTTTAATGAATGAAAACCATGTAAACTAGGTATACCCATGTTTTAAAATGTGATCACTTAGTTTTGAGTCAACTAAATAATAAAACTTTAAATAACTTTAAACTATTTTATTATAGGTACAGAGTTATAAGAAAGCTACCAACTTGAGTTGATCAACAGATCAACTATAAAGTATTATGGGCATAACAATATTTTGAACACTGAAATCATTCCATACAACAAATTATTGCTATTTTATTGACTGGCTAATTCAAGAAAATTCTACCGTCTGATCCAGCCTTTTCTCTTTTTACCGTTATATCAGTCAGCCTTCGGTAATTACCATAGTACTTACTAAGAGTCTTGGGTCAGAACTAGCGCAGATAGAGTGTACACGTTCGGATATTTATGGCCAACGTTAATTGAGTGTCAGTCGCGGCCGAACCTTATTTAGAGAAGTAAAGTTGGCTTAACAAGTTTGCTTTTCGAATAAAACTTATACCTACCTACATATATAGATCATCTTGAAAAGCCCTTATTTTGTTGCAAGTACCCTCTAGTCACTAAATGTTTGGTAATTTCTTATGAAGTTTAAACCTACGTGCCTATTCGTATGGGTTGTTGATCATAAATTAACAGATAGCATATATTTGCTTGTAGGGACTTGTAACTTCTAGATAATTAAATGAAAAGGCTACTAAAGATATCCGAGATCATTAAAAACAAAATCAGTGGCAATTTTGGTTTACTAAGTTTACTTACTTTACAAAGTATTTCATTTAAATAGCCAAATTGCATTACAAATTAATATGTTATGGTTCTATTAAAACATATCGTCCACGTGAACAGGTCGCTAAACCCTTACCATACGTAGCTATAACTATGTAAATACAGGTAAATGTTTCTGTGTGAATGTGTGCGTATAATTTTATTTGCTGTAAGCATGCAACAGGTTCTCCAATTGATCCATGATACGGAGTGGAGTGATCGATGCGCACGCGCCTGCACCGACCTACCTATGCCTGCTATCTGCCTTACATCGCCTCGATCATGACCAATGTACGGTAGCACATTTCACATTATAAATCACAACTGATTGCCTATAACTCCGTATTAGTGATAACTATTGTGATATTACAATTCTTAGTTATTTATTACATGGCTCTGTGTATGTTAGAATAAATGGGGTTGTTTTATAGTCATATTTATTTCATTTATAATCACCATGTTTATTTTTACTTTAAATTATGTGTAATCAATTTAATGTATGTAATTTGATGCAGATATTATACGTGTAAATATCAAATAGCCTCAAATATTATTATAACAATAATAACACATGCCCAAGAAAGTCTTCCACTGCTGCCTTTTCTTGCCCTTGCCTTGCTCTGCTTCCACAATAGATAAGTACAACAATTTAGATAGTAGATACCTATGGTGTTTTGTTAGGGTAGAGATACTTAATTCACTGTTAATGGATCGAACATAAATTAGGTAGTTGCGACATGACGGTATCTACTTCATTTTAAAATATTTTATTATTATAGGTAGGTATTATAATTTTGTTACAGGCACTTATTTTATTTTTAGCCCTATATAATATGTAGGTATATGTACCTTGTGCGGCTTATGACTTTAATGCATTATGTCTACCTCTTAAAGGTATTCAAATTTAAATGAGCTCTGAACCTCTTAACTTGCGTAGAGAACAGCATTCATATGTAAAGGTTATTTTGATATTCAGGTTGACATAATAGTGAGACATTTGAAAAAAATCACAATCTTAGGATCAAGTTTGACGCTCGTGCCCTGCATTAGAACCATTCAATGCATTAGGCCTTGAATTTTATCACTGATAAAATATATTGATAAAGATTCCTAAAATAACATGCCGATGTTATTTTATACTACTCAAGCGATACTTTAACGTTATGTTATGAGAAAAGTTTTAACATAACACTTAAAATTTTCCTATTTCTCCCATTTTTTGTTTCATTCGATCGGCCTTGTGTAATTTCTTTTTTTACTTTAAATCAGTTAACCATAAACCTATCTAAAACTAGACGATAGTTTAAATTGAGTAGGTATTAAATATTTGACATTCGTCAAACCTAATGAGACAACATTCCTAACTCAAACGGAGTTGACCAAGAAAACACAATTAAAGTAGTATCTAACTTTCCTATCTAACTTTTATTAAAAGTAGTATCTAACTTTCCTAACAAGAAATAATAGTTATAATGTAAACATGTTACCTTACGCGCGGGTTATCAGAGTCGCTTATTAAGATTAGGCCAACTTCCAATTAAGATAATTGATTCCTCTCGGCCGCCACCCGTTTAGGCAAGATCTAAAAAATGTGTTCGACACAATCGCTTATAGGTTATGCTTATCAAGGCACACTTTATTTTGGGAGTAGAGATAAAAAAAACATCTGTAAATCTGTTTAGTTTCTTGACAAAAAATAAAAATTTAACAACTGTAGGTATAGTGAAACGTTCTGCGATGCATAAAGTGCTGTAAAATTATTGAAATAACATCATATTATCATATTTTTAAATTACAGCTACGAGCAAGTCCTGTCGCAGTTACAATGTTATGAAGGTATGTAAAGGCATCCGTGGCATAAACCGACTCTCAGTATTAGTATTAATACGGCTGGACGCGCACATCACTGACTTGATCACAAGAATTCCATTTCTATTTTATAAGCATCCTCCGTTATCGAAAAAACGTAATAAGTTCACTCATTCCGATACAGATTACATACATTACACTGGCTACCGTGCAAAGACAATAAATGAATAAAAATTTTGGAATCAATTGACTGGTATCGCATTAAAAATGTTTAAATAATTTAATTTGATGTACCACATTATTCATAAACATTCGGAAGCTTCATCCTTTCGTAGTGGCAATAAACAATTAATAAAAATGAGGTGACACCGCGGGCGGTCACTTGTTTAAGACCATATCACAGTGGGCTTAATAGCCCGAGCTTTAAGCGACGTAAGCTTAGCATCAAGTATAGAAATCACTCTTAGGAAACAAAGAAGATTAGAGTAAATCCTCCTAAAACTACATTGGGTCTGTCAAAATAAGAGAAATCGTGAGAATTAGTTGCGCTTTAAGGGTTCCGCATGTTAATAAGTATAAATTTACTTTTAGTGGCGTTCTAAGGTACGAGTAAATTACCTACTATTAAAATGTTAACTCTGCAAAATAAACTTTATTTTGTAATGGTAGCTTAGAGTATATATGTTAGATATATATCTAACTAGTTAATAAATTGTAAACTGGATATTTTAAATCTGAGTCCAATGAATTAAAATATTTTGAAGGACTATAAACTTGCTGCAAAATTAATTTTTTTAGTTCATATCACAACCCATAATAGGCGAGGTAGGTACCTACCTACTAAAGCGGTCAACGATACTTACCTATGTACCTACGGAACCCTAAACCGAGGGATCGTATGCACATCAAAGTTAAAAGGTAATCTTTGACGGGAGTAACAACCCGAGAGTTATTTTAGTTTATTTCCAGACGTGTGGCGCACCCGATAGGGTTTGATCGATGCCTTTTAAAATGAACATCAGATGGAATAATTTATTGAGGCTTGATTCATTTTTTTATTGAGAATCGTTTAATCTGATGCTGATTGGCGCTTATCTAAGCGTTTAAATATTCATTAGAAGATAATAACAATTTGTTGTACTACATAAATAATAGTACTACTTACTCGATTCGGAGTTCATTGATTTTGAACGGTTTATTTTTAGGTTGACAGCGGTTCGTTTACATTTAGTACTGGTTGTGTGGGTGTTAGGTTGTACATTTAATATTTATAGAGCAGGCCTTGACATTTTATTTAGACAATGCAATGGTAACACCGTTTTAATTTACATGCAATAACCACAGATGTACTGATATAATTAAAATAATTTTAATACCGATTTTTCTAATAAAACCTCTTATGATTAAACGTAACATTATCTATATTCAGATCTCTATTGAAATGAAAATCAAAGAAATATTGAAATTTAAGGATGCAGAGTCTAATTGCTTTCAAACTTACGAAAGTTGAGTTTTTATTTCGAAGAAAAGATACCTACAAATAGGCAAATAACCTTCTAATAAAACGAAGCATAGATAGATAAATATCAACTCAAATACGACGTGGTGTATAATCTCTATGGTGCTCTACCATATACAGCTAAATATAACAAAAACTCCT
>DWQL01000883.1:0-13011 GCA_018231265.1 Noctuana haematospila | reverse complement strand
AGTGGGACATAAAAAGGGTTGAAGGCAAGGAGCGCCAGCACAACGCGAGACCATTACAGTCCCATTGAGAAGCCAGTGACAGTAAACCGACTAGGGACCCAGTATTAGCTGCATTAACAGCACAGATGACGTCACGCTGTAAACCTATTACAGACAACAAACAAAACAGATGAAACAGCAACATTGTTCCCATTTACCACAGTTCCAGAGAACAGAGAGTGACCATAAAGAAAAACTCGTCCATTCAATTCGGAACGTCAACGCATCTCCCCCGGCTTTGTCAATTGACATATTTGCCACGTTTTTTCTGATCCAACCCGTTAGTCGCGTACATTTGCAAAATTACACGAAACCCTTAACAAATGGAACCGTCCGGCCTACAATGCAGACGCCCTAATGTTCGACCATCAGCCCGCTAAATGACACACGTCACTCAGCTATTAGCTTGCACAGAAGCAACAGTCATCCAACCATAACTTCCATTGCTGCGTTCTCTTCTAACTCCTCTTACAAGTGACTGACAAAACCAGCGATGGATGTAGTTGCTAGGATTGTTTCGGTATCAATAGCGTTGTGTGTAGAAGGTTTGCATTCACGAATTATAGTCCAAATCCATCTCTGGAGCCAATGACGTCATTCCGCATCGCAATGACAGGGTGGCGAAGGGCGATGGTCGTCTATACTGTTGTGTAGCGGTGATGAGAGTTATTAGATAGGCTTTCCGGGAAACGCCTGGCTTTTGCACCAATAATTTGTATATGAGAATATTTTGCTATGCTATTTTGGTACTCGATGGTGTTTGAAATGTGTTGGAGGTGGTTTAGGGGGAAACAGTTTTCATCAATCACATTTGTTTTATTCAAAACAAAAATTTTGAAGGGGACGAGAAGTTGGTATAGCCTCCAAGTGATGAGTTATGGTGCTACAAACATACAAAAAAAACCAAAACAACGTAGAGATGAATTGCGAATCTTATCCTTTTTGAAGTCATATAAAACTTCTTTGGTTTTATTAACAAGAAACCCGTACAGCGCCATCTAGTGCGACACAAGTAAACCAATGTTATTACTCAACTACACAGTTTGCGATAGTTAGTATAGATGGCGCTACACATTGCTAATTATGTATTATAGTTTTCGTACGTCAAAAAGCAAAAAAATTACACCAACTGTTTTCCAAAACGCGCTTATAAGAATAATAACTTCGAAAACTTGATAAAGCACTGCACTGGTTTGATCTGGTTTATATTTCAAACTTGTTTACGTATTAGTATTATTGCAATAACAATTTATCAATACAACAAAGAAAGGTCGAGCTCTAGATGTGCAACAAACATTTTCCAAGGAAATCTAGATTCTTGAAGGAAAATAATACAGTAGTGAAATATGACAGAGAAATTATAGGTTACGGGACAAAATATTATCTATTTTGTGTAGATACAAAGTACTCACATATATGTATGTAGGTCACCATAAATTGTATATCTCGATACTAATTTATTGACGCGCATTAATACTCATACTGAGAGAAAAACCTGACCTTTTCTGTCTTTTTTTACTAACCTTTTTGTTCCAATAAAAGTCGATTACACATAGATATGTATAGCTATGTGATATGGTGTAAATATTACTAGGGGCTCAAGTGCGCTTAATGCGGTTGCACGCAGCGCCCCCTAGCGATAAAGGGCTCAGTCACTACAGCTGAATAACTAGGTTATTGTGGTATAAATATGAGGTAGGATTTTATCGAATTTTTAGAACTAAAATCCGTTTTCTTAACTATGGTAAATACTTTTGTAACCGAAAGGGAAAACTCAATGAAGTATAGGTATATAATGTCTACGAGTATGTTCGGATTTTATTTTGATACTTAAAATTAATTAATTCTATACATATAAAACCAACCACTCCACCAATCCGCATTGGAGCAACGTGGTGGATTATGCTCTTGGCCTTCCTTGGTTGTAGGGAAAGACCAGTGCCCGGCAGTAAGACATAATAAAGGATTGAACGTAAACAGTCTTTTGTATAAGACGGCATGTAATCATGGTTTCCCTCTGAACATCATTAGGTAACTAGGTATACTGAAATCATAACCCTCGGGTATTCGGTTAAAAATACAATATGAGAAGTTTGTTGAAGATCTTATTTCTTCTATATTTAAAACACTGCTAACATAAATTATATTAGCCTCTGAAAGAAAATCAATATCAGAAATACGTGTAAAGCCGAAAGCTACAGTCGTACCAAACTTGTTTTTGACAGTCAAATTACACAAATGTTACTTACTAACAACGTGGTTAAGGAAAACAATAAATCACATGAGCCATTATAAATACAAACAAGATATACATTGAAAAGTGAGTACACACAACACCTACGCAGCTTCTCAAGTTTACTTGTTACGCAGTAACGGATATCAATCACTTCATTGTAATTAAATTTACGCTTCTAAGCAAACAAAACCGACTAAATTGGATTTGGCAGACTTTAACTCTTGCGGAAATCGGTTCCACCAGCTTCATGTTCTCCCTATATAATGATACAAACAATTTTGGTATACCTACAATAAATTAAGACGTATTTTCTATAAGAAGAGAATTTGAATATAGTAACATACAGTTTAATGGGTTCAATCTTGCTTAAATTCTATGGTTAGTTTTGTGCCTATATAATATTATGTGATTTATGATCTATGAGCTAATAGTTGATTGGTTATATATACTCGTATATAACGTACATCCTAAGTTTGGATTCCGCCCTATTTGAGGTTGAACGTGAATGTTCGTGGGTTGCAGTAACCCCTTTACACGAGTTGGTCTTAATACTCGTTTGCGCATTTACGATAAAAAAGCTTTATCCAATATTACAATAGAATTCAACAAAGAAAAGGCACTAACGGTACAAGTAAACATTCCATAATAAGACGTTCCAAAAAAATTGGCTGAAACTGCTCGTACTTTTACATTGTCGAGACATTGGTAGAGTCACTGCTCAGTTCAGGCTACACGACTACGAATAGATAAATTCTACGAATATGTTTCGCGGTATCACTCAGAAAAATTAGATTTTCTGGAATTGGTAGGTATTGGATTTTCTTTGATGTATCATTCTAATCAGTTCTTCATTTCTAAGGGCCTCAAGCACAATGTAGGTAAGGCTAGCAGTGAATGGGTCTCCTCTCAAATATCAGAAGGGTTTAGGTTTGAAGATATGAAGTAGCAGACGAGCATGCAGGCCACCTGGTGTTAAGTTGACGCCCATGGACATCTACATCCAACCTCAAGCAGGCCCATGTCCTGCCTGTATGTATGTAGTTGCGCTGCTGCCCCGGAGGCTGATGGTCGCCTCATGTAAGTGTGGCCGGCAACTGCCCCTTTCCACCGAAACACAACTGAATTGCTTCATTTGCTTCACGGCAGACATGGCTACAGCGGTGATACTTCCCCGGTCGAACCATACAAGTTCTACTACCTAAAGTTCTACAATCATACAAGTTCTACCACCATTATAAATAATATGATCTGGAATGTCTAGCAAATAAATACTTTCAATACTTACTTCACCATATTCGTCACTTTTCTAGAATTCTCGCCCGCAATAAACTACTTCCTAAAACATCAATACCAATAAGCCGCATTCGACTCATTCTAAAGCCACAGTGTAACCAACTTTATCGTAACTTCGAGCCTTTCTTCCTCGATATCCTTCAGACGAAACGTCGGTAGAATTTTTATTGTTCACTGATTAAGGGTCTTGCACCACCGCCAGTGAAAAAATGTTTCTGTTAATATAATTTTTAGCTAACGTGTTCTTAAATCTTACTTCGTTTTAATTATTTCGCTACTAATAACAAATCAGATAATAATAATCATAATATTATGTTACTAATTAAAACATGTAGGTACTTACGCATAACATCCCGCTAGGGACGAAAAGAACCATTCTCACTTTATACACCCAGGGTCGGCTAGAGCATAACGTCGCAAGGCTAGGTTTACCCTTTGTATCGCCTAGGCTTAGGTTATAACATTAATAAATGAGGTTAGTGTTTATTTTCCTAAAGTTGGTAGTGAGACAGATGATTTTCCAACGGTGCTGCAGGAAATACCGCTGTGACGGATTAACAGAGATAAACGTTTCTTGCGATCGGAACAAGGTGTAAGAAGTTGTGAAATATGACTTATAGTTTGCGATACAAGTTTTGTCTCTTATCGACTGGAAGATACTTTATTATAGTATCGTGTATTATAAAACTTATGACATTGAAGTATCGAGATACGACACTAAACGAGGTGACTTGTAAGAACGTTAAACGCGACTTTGTAAAAAGAAATAAATCTTTTACATTTTCAACTTAGTACGCTAATACAGTAGTAACTTAATTATGTAATTATTTTAATACTAATTGTAGACTTTTAAAGTGTGCAGCGCTTACAATTATGTCCGGTCCGTTTTCCGAGTGGTCCCTTTTGACTAACGACTCTATAAAAAAACTCAGGGAGTAGAATAATTTGTTTTGTTATGACTAGGGTATGACTTTATTTGTCTGTTATGACTAGGTTATGACTTGATTTGTCTTTATAAGCCCCATGTTTTTATTACACGCTGTTTGGATAAGAATGGCCAAAAAAACTATCAGGATTTTACTACAAGACTCGTAAAAGAGACTGGCACGCAGAAGTAAATTACAATTGGTTGGTTTTTTGGGTCACTGTGCCACTACGAATAAATATTATTGTTGTTGACAGTATGTAGCGTAGTAACGTATATGTTAGCATTGCCTCATAAATTAATATATTGTATTTAGAAATAAGAATACGAAACATTTTCTTTGTTGACAAAAAGTTAATATTCTAGTCCATCCATCCATCAGATCTGTCAGCCTTTGGACATCCACTGCTGGACATAGATCTCCCCTAGATGGCGCCACCCAGTCTGCTTCTTCATCGCCGTCCTCTGAATCCAGCTTTTTCCTGCTATATGCTTAACCAGTCCATTGGATCAGAGTGCGACCTGTGTTCCTTTTCATCACATCCATTTACCTATTTAAGATTATACGTCGGTGTTTAATCTGTTCATGAGTGGCAGTGACTTCTCTCTTCTTCTATATTTTTTAAGTGCTTAAGAATATATTTTAACAATCGAACTCTCTTTAATGAAACTCTGAGACTCTTTAATAACATCTTTATTGAAACCCATTTTCTTTTTCCTAAATGGCTCACAATTTCACAGTCGTCTCTTCAGCTACGCAGTATATGTCCGAGTACCTTACCTAAAGTATATAAACTAAAGTCGGCAGCCATATACAAACTGTCGAAGCCAAGTCTAAGCTATCAAAGTGCCCAAGTTGGAACTGCTTGAGATTAGTTTATATCGGCCGATTCAAAGGAGAGTTGAATGTTAGAGTGGACAAGCTCTTGACAGCAATTTACGTTAGAAAGCGTTGAAATTAACGTCTCAATGTCGTTTACTATACTGTAATAATAATTAAGCTTCAATTAATTCCATACAAAGGTTATATTCAACAACATACTCGTAACTTAACTTTCATACATAACCTAAATACATAAAAAATACAAATGTAATGATTTATTTCGTGCGTGGTACAGCATGTTCCATGCATTTTCCATCGTGAGAAATGAACCGTATACAGCCTCATGCAAAAGTAATGAATTTACCATTTTCTACTACACTAACTTATTCCCACGACTTCATCCCCCATACAAACTTTGCCCCGCGCCCCCTATCGGATGCCTACGTCATACAAAGAGAAAACACTCCAAATTTCAGGTCTCAACGGTCAGTAGTTTGGGCTGTGCGTTGATCCGTCAGTCTGTCATTCAGGACAAAGGATTATTTATGTATAGAAGGTAACAAACTGAAAAACAAACTAGAAGTGTAACAGAGTGAAAATACATTTGTTTTCTTCTGGCAGTTATTTCCAGGCGTTTCAGAGCTGAACTTAAAAGCAATTCCGCTTATGTTCCAGTGGACCGTGCTGCCGGTGATTGAGTGAGGATAATGAAACTAGGAATGGACTATACTATTAGCGTTTAGTGTTTAGTGTACAGTATTGTTATTCCATTCGAAAGAGGTGCAGCATTCCCTCCTAACTTCCACAACGAGCGATTTTTGGTATGAGAATATCATACCGAGTCACCGACCTATTATGTTATACCTATATACTTTTTACATGCAATAAAAGTAAAAATCAAACTAAAAGCCAGCGAAGGCTAACTTTTTCCGTGCTATTAACTTAATTTATAACATAATGAACACAGTCCAATAACGATGGCCATTACACGTGTCTGACGTAGACGTGCTGTCATTAACCGAGGATCAAAGAACAGGGTACCGCTCACACCGAACTGTGCCGTGTCGCTTCATATACTTACCTTGTTAGTTATTAAGAGCTCGATATAAACCTCGGTAGCACACCTCAGCCGAGAAATTAACGAAATTAAATTAAATTAAAGAAATGTATTAACGAAACAGCTGAAATTCCGCCCGAGTTGATTTTTTATGGCGCGCGGAAACATAATTAATTGGCTAATCGGAGTAATTTTTTTTAGTAATTTTCGATGTCGAAAGATCTACCTGTCGAACCTCCGTTTAATATTTATTTAGAGTACCACTATTCATAGAATCCAATAAACTCAACAATACGAACTATCTATTTGGTCCATCAATGGTCTGATTCAAACGGGTTGTAAAAGTTTTCCAACAATGCACATATCGGCTATAAAAGGAACGCCATTTTAAAAAGGAAAGTGGGGAACAATAGTCTGCCCTAAAACGATTATTTTGCAAAAGACAGTAAGCCACGTTAGTGTTGTAGGTTTACATCACAAAAATGTCTTCAGAAAAGCTCTATGATTATTTAGATAAGGTTCAAAATCGCTTTAGCATCGCCGGGAGACTCAGAAGCTATGATTTATAGACGATAGAACGCGTCATCAGTTTTGCTTTCTGTATTGTGAAAAGCAAAATAGGAAATTGTAATCGTATTGAATTTTGTGTACTTGCCTGCTAGTTTGGTACTATTGTTATATTAGCAGAGTCATAACCACGGATACGACCTGATACAGAGAATATATAGGCCTCCATTAATTAAATCATAGTAAGACAGTGAAAGCATGAACACGTAATTAGCTCACCAATTACTTTAACTATAATAAAAATAATAATCATTTACATATTCACAGTATTCTGTGTGTAATTCTGGTGTTAGACGTTCCAAAATACCGAAAATATCTTTGAAATATTATTCGGTAAACTCCTTCGAGCTTAGTCACACCGAAAATAAAGTCAAACAAACAATCTTCCCGATCCGTCGTGCTTATATTATTTGCAGACACAAAAGTTGCAGAATTCACAGTTATACAAACTCTGCATAAATTTATAGTGAATATTTTTATTCTGTGTCAACAGTAGCTAGGGAAATTACTTTCATCGAACACGCCAGAAGATTTAAAAAAATAAAACTGGATATTGCGAATAAATTTCATACCTATGCCAGCTCGTGTTTTGTTTGCAGGAGTACCGCTGGGAAAACATTTTATGTGTTTCACTAAACTTGGTTTATTAAAAGTTTTATGGCAAACTAATAGCATTGCCTAGAAGTGTTTTAATATAATAAAATGTATAAAGATAATTGAAGACTTTTATTATCATGCTTGCGTTAAAGATGCAGTGATTAGGGAAGACAGCTGAGTTGTGACGTTGATTATCAAATTATTCTAGAACTCACCTTGAAATAGGCTTAAAAACTTAATATAACTGTACAATCTTGGGCTCTTTTTAAATATTGCCGCCACTTTATAGGCGTGGTTTCAAATAAATATCGCTTTCTTCGACAACATTATCGTGCGCAAGCGTGTGCGCTTCTAAATATATTAAAATAATAATGAAAGCCTGATGGTATGGCAACTAACGGTAATAAATACGTTTGGTACATAACTTCAATTAATCGTAACTAATCCGGAAGTTACCAAAATAATGATTTGGAGCAACACTAATAGAATTCGAGATCATAATATATTATTAAACATTTGATAGATGGCTCTCGTAGCAGAGTTGTTACCATGTCGGTCCACCATTCGAAGGATCCTGAGTTCGATTCCAGGAACAGAAGTTTAAATAATTTTAGAATTATTCCGGTCTGGCTGTTAGTGTCATTTTCTTTGCGTGCATCCGTGGTTATTTCTTATTTTATTCACTACGGTGTGTACCGCGGCCAGTCTACCTACCACACCGTAACGTAACGGCGTGACGCGGCGGTGGCGCGCCATAATGAGGAATATTATCACCTTCAACCCTTCCCGCCTCCCCTAGCCGCACCGTTAATTAAGAGTTTTTTTTGTTAATCACGAAATTCTATCTGATGAGATGTTGCGACTTGATTATGAGGGATTATCTCGGTGGCGGTTGCGTTAACTTTATTATATTAAGCTTCTTTGTTACATGGACTGATGAACACTGCTTCTGTGCTGAGTTTAACACATTATATTAGTGCAGTGGATGCCTTAACCAAGTCAACTGTCAAGTTTAATATTATGTATATTAAACTTCTGTTTGTAGTATTTATTTCAAATTATAAATCAATGCTGTAGTGCAATTGCGATTGGTCGCAACTACAAGATGCAATCAAATTTAATGCAAAAGCATGCGACTCGTCAACCCGGAGGACGCCATCTTGAAAAGCAATCAGACTTAGAATCATGTTGCAGTAATAAGTAAGTAAATACTTGGGTATTTTTGGTTTTTGGCGTGAGACATGAATATGAAACCAATAAATAATAATTTCACATTTTGCATTTTGTCGTGTCATTGACCTCTTTAAATCTGAATTTGTTCTCTTTGCCTTTTATCAAGTTCTGCCCCTGGGGTTAATATTGACTAATCCTGCCTGTAGGCAGATGTATATTACTAGTGTGGCGTGTCGATTGGATTTCCGTAGGATTCCCGAGAGTAATTACAGATCGTAACGGCCAACAAATCGTTATCAAATGTGCAATGCTACACAGATAACAGCTCGAGGACTGTACCCGGCCGGATAATGACAGGTTAGTAAAGACTTAGACCTTAACAGAATCACGTAGGATGCTCTAAGATTATGGTAAATTTAATTAAATCCCACACACAAACAATTCCACCCAACTTACGGCGTCCCGAAAGGCATTTCAACTGATCCAAGAAGGCTTATGCACAACTAATACGACCTTCGAGTCCCTAATCTGTTTCGGGATTGCATAAATAGGAATAAACATCTTGCGAAACATAGGCTTCAGTACTCAATCGCTGGTACGTTATAGCAAAGAACTTGTAAAGTTTTATAAATTAAATCTATATACCTACCCATTGCTATGAGCATTGTGGTATATACTTCATTAGGTTTTTCTTAAGGTTCACGGCTTACCACAGTACGGCCAAATGATTTAATATGTATAGGCGACAGAATAAGGTTTTGTTAATATTTTTATAAAACAATACTATACGGCATCAATATAAGTCTTCTTCTATCTAATTTATCTTGTTTTCGTTAAAACCGACTCGCTTGTGTACAATATGGAAAGATCTTAAAAATAAAATTGAAAAGATTCTTATTATGTCTATAGGGATATAATTATGTGAGAAACGAACATGTTCTCCATGTCAAGGGATCGGAAAGCCTTATGCTAGAAGGCTTATTCAAAATTAATATGCGCCTCTCCCCTAATCTGACTTGGAACGGCATAAATTGGAATAACAAGACACAAAACACAACTCACAACACACGAATATATGTGAAACTGTTCATGTGAGTTCCACAGTCAACGAATACGCGAGTAGAAATAATCGATTTTAGCCAGTACGAAACGAAGATAATTTAAGTAAATTTATTGTAGTTAAAATAGGGATGCATATACTTAACACCTCTGTAAGCATTATAGAAGTTAAATGGTCAATAATAAAGTTAAGCCCGTTAGGGATAACATTTAATGGCGATACAGCTGCTCCGCCGCGGAACTGTGAGTCGTTAGTCAAAAGGGACCACTCGGAAAGCGGACCGTGGTCCCATTTTGCCAGTAGCGTCTTTGAATTGTTCGATTAGGACCAGAAATTCAAGATGAAATATATACAGTCGGTAGAAAAATCTACATGCTACTAATGACTCCTGTAGTAGCGAAAACACTGAACGATCCGCACACGTTGTCGTGTGTATGACATGCGGAACTCCAGCGAAATTGCCTGTTCTAACATTAGGATTTAACTTTGGTGCTGTCTCTATCGCACACTGATCCGCCGATTAGCTCTGACGCCGGCTACACCTCCGTCATCATTTCGCGGTACGCGGAGGTGTAGCCGGGTGCGTTAATCGCGTTCGGTTGACAAGGTACCTATTTGGAATCGGATCTTATGCTATAAAACATGCTTAAGGATCTATGTGTATTTACCCTCTGTTTACCTATTGGATCCTATGTTTGTCATTGATTTTATTATAAAATATTCTATGTTTTACTCTCCCTATTACTCCCTTTTACTCTCCCTATTATAGTTGTATAGTTCCAGCTGTAACTTAATGCTAATATTTTAAAGAGGGCGTCGAATGCACTAAGTAATAATTATACGATATACGTAGTAAACCGTTTTACAGTAACGCTATACTATATTATTATTACTTGTATTAATAGCAAGTTGTATTTAATCTCAGTTACGGAGCAGACACTTCTCAAACTATGTCCAATTAAACGTGACTCTCCAAGCTCGACAAATTGCTGAAGCCACTGGCTGTTATCATGTCAATAATATTAAATATTGAGGCCCATTTTGGAACACAAATGTTACGATACTGAACACTTTAGCTTTGCTAAATTACAAGTAGCCTTTAAATTACTTTTGACAAATGTGTGTATGTTTTTAAAAAAAATATCTTTATAAATAACAAAAAATAAAAATACGGAAGTTAATTTAAGTCATCATTTGGCTTTTGCTACAAAGTAGTTAAGACAAGTATGTGTTTAGTTTTAGCCTAGTTTAATTAGATTTTAGCTTGAGGGATTATTCGTAAAACCGATTCCAATTCTTTTATATATAAGTCAGATATTTAAAGTTGAAAACGTATAATTTTTGTTATAAAATAGTGAATGAAAATACTTGGTTTGAAATTAATGAAGCAATGCAATGCCAATTGGAATTTGTCTCTTTTTTTTTCTAAAATTAACTTTTCAAAGTGTTATTCGTTGAAAATCTGTTATGTACTGTACAGTAATGACAATAGATCCTCGGCGTATCTATCGAGGCTCGTATCAGCGGCACGTGAACTGAAGCCTGAAACTATTTTAATTGGAGTTCCGTTGTCACCGCAGACTCCGTGTGCGTCGGATTTTTCCCTCCACTGTGGGTTTTCAATTAAAAACTTTTTTACAGACTGAAAATAGGCGTAATTAAAACAAAGTTGACGTTTTCTTTTTTCTTAAATTACCTTTTTTTTAATTATTAAGCCTGCTCTATCTATCTATTTATTATCTATTCATCTATAATATTTATTAGGATGAAGGTCATAAGCTACATACATATTTTGACGACCCACATGGTGTAGTGGTTACTACGCCGAACATATATTCCAGGTTCCGCGTTCAATTTACAGTGCGACAGAAGTTTAAATTGAAGTACTCGGATGGGTGTGAGACGGTGTAAACTTTTTATTGATAAATCTAAATATGTAAGCATAAATATAAATTTATTATTAAGACAAAATATAAATATGAAAATAGATATACCTATATGTAAATTCCTAAAACCTACAAATAAAAATATTTAAAAAAATATAAAATCCTTTCCAGTCCATTCATTATTTCAATGGCCTTCCAAAAGGTGACAGTCACACTGCAGTATGTTTGTTTATCAAAGCCTGCGCTACGTGTATTGAACTTCAAAACTATTATAATTGGCAGCTCGTTGTCACGTTTTTTAAAACTATTGTTTCTGTTCAAAAATTCTGTAATTTATGTTACAAGGAGATCTTTGGAGATCAATACTACATACGTGTCAGATACATACCAGAATCTAGGTCTACCGACTTTTCCCCTTCCTTCAGCATATCACCAAAACTATTAAGACGTTCCATCAAACGCCAAATGACTTCCGGCCTTACCCCAGCGTGCGTGTAACTCAAAACGATACGATTGCCTAGCATGATGAATGAGGTAGAAACACGAAGTAATCGTAACCCAATCGATACAGATGTCACGCCGTGCCACCAAGAACTAGGCACCGGGACATAGTACTTTCACCTTTAAACTACACTTTATTTATTTATTGGGTTAGTAACATGATTGTATACCGTAACTTTGTGATGCTTTGTTCATAATAAAAATCAATCAATGATAATTATAATGATGAAGTGTTTCGTTAATATTTTATGAACATAGTTTTACATATTAAAAGACTTAACGAAAACTGATATAACAAGAAAAGGTTTTTAAATTTTATTAAACTCATTATTAACTTTAGTAAGGATATATAGACTATCTTATGTGAATGATCATCTTCTAAAGATATTTTGTGCAAAATTTCAATAGTTATAATCTAGTAGTTTTCGCTCTAAGGATGACAGTCAGTAAGATTAGACTTTTATGTATTTCTTAGGTACAAAATGAGATTTTACTTTACTGCGCCATTATTCCCCAATCGATAAAGATTTCAGGCCGTGCCAGCTAAACTGAACCACCGCGGAGTCAACGTCCTTACTTCGGAAATTTGGAAGTAGGTCGTATCGAAAAAAATCCACTTTTCCATCCATTCTTTTGATCTATAATTATTCGCCGGCTATTTTTGCACCGCAGCCATTTTATCCGTCCGTAGATAGAGATCCGAATTATTTAGGATTCCTTGTGTCGCGGGTGCCATGGACACATACAAAGACAAATATACAAACACCCAGACCGGCAACACAAATCTAAATTCATCATTAAAATTAGTACCACGTTGGGAATCAAACCCAGAACTCTTCGAATCGCAGACCGGC
>DWQL01000882.1:0-13012 GCA_018231265.1 Noctuana haematospila | reverse complement strand
CTTGTTCGTTTCTAAGTCTCCGTGTGACGCCAGATTCTATTGTTCAGCCTCAAGGAGTGCCATCTAGAGCAACTTTACCAATATGTTTGGTTTAAAGATTGAATGTTAACAATGGAACATTTTAGGTAGGCACCATAATCTTATTTTAGTTTTATTATTTTTTTCCTCATCCAAAATATAGGACGTCGTTAGTCTTTATTTATAAAGAGATGACCCATCTTTTGCCACTACGGTGATCTTGCGTTATTTTTTATTCTACCTAATATAACGTAACACCTTCATTGAAACAAAAGAAACAATTTATAGAAAAACTATGTTAAATACAGATTATAATATAGAGGAGATTGGAGAATCCTGAAAGTATACAACTGTAAAGTTGAGTTTGTGTTTTTGTGTATGCACATGAATATTCGCGACTGAGTATATATACCTACTCGCAGTCTCAATAGGCTCACAAAAGAACACTCTTGCACAATATGAGTTAATATAGGATCAGGAGATGCATTCTGTCCATTCAAAGACCGCATCCTCTGTAAACCTCTATACAAAATATAACAATAGGCTCAAATCGTCCATACAGACTATTCTTGCAATATATTATTTGATGTGAGCCGTTTCCCTTCGGAGAATTGAATAGAATTTATTTGCAACTAGCTCTGCCTACAACGTTCGTTCGCTTGATAATAAAAAAACGTTCAGACCATCATATTATTTTAATAAATTGTAATTTTATCATGAACCTCAAACAGTATTAAAAACTATTGAAAAATAATAAATATAAATCTCAAAACGCGCCTATTTTCGCACATTTTACCTCAATATTATAAGCTATCAATAAAATATTATAACAAAACTGATAAAAGTCACGCCCGTGGGCGTGATATCAGAGGCACGATTGAAATGAAAAATGCGTATGCGTCTCCGTGAGATTCCGGAATACGGGATTGATGATGAAATTGAGGGTCCTAATCAGGGAATAATCAACACTGGTGTACAAGTTGCACAGATTATTTCATGCAATTTGTACGCAGAGTTCAATTGGCTGGTCGTTCACAACACACCCTCTGGCCTGGATTGCATGATTGATCACTTATATCGTTACCGCTTTAAGTTAAAGTAGTGCATCCTGCTTGTAAATCCGTGCAATTTGACGTGCGATTCTCCAGCGGAATCGAATCTGAGTGATCTCACATTATCATGCTTGTAACAAGTGACAGGACAATTTTCGGTCAATAATAATACTAGGCGTACGTACATAATAAAATTGTGGTTTTGGAGACGTTATTTATTTCTATATAACATTATTATATTAATACGCGAAGAAAAAACTTTGTATCCCTTTTTAAGCAAAATGCACGCATGGAGAAGTTTGAAAATTGTACCATACTATAGACAACCTCTATTAAATATATAATATGTGAAGAGATAACTTTTGCCCAAAAATTTATTGAATGTTCAGTCAAATTTATGCTGCTGAGCACCTGCTACTATTATGTTCTGTAGTATGACAAATTCTATATAATTCTATGCATAAATTCCTGTATTTTTAGTAATCACTATAGGGACTCATTTCTTGCATTCCTACATTATTTGTTTTAATGTAGATCAGACTAAGGTGCATAAAACAGTGTGTACATAGTGAATATTGTGATACACCGTATACTAAATATTGATATGATAAAACGAAAACTGATCCCAATATTTATAACACAACAAACTTCAAGTTTGTTTAAATCATTAAAAAAAATAGCTGCACTGCAACTTCAAAATACTGAATAATGACTTCACAAAAGTTTTCGCATCTATTAATATTTTAAAAAATTATTTGTGTATTACTATTATTATTACTAAATACTATAATTACCTTTTTGTAGACTGATTGATAAGTTGTAGACATCTTTGGTATGGAAGATTTAAGAGGAAATCTCTCCATAGTATGTCGCTCTGTAATTACAAAATATAGAAGCTTCATTAGAAAAATATTGCCCACAAAATGGAGGTTACTAATGTTATTGTCTGTGGTAGTTGTACCACTCTAATTTATCTCATCTAAATGTAAATAATATCTAATAACACTGCTTCTAAAATTATGAGTTCATCATTGTAATACATTAAGAAAATTATTTTATTTTACATTTAGCATTGTTGACAAGGATTTTAGCAAGTCGACAAGAGTCAACGGTACACTGGTAAAAAACACCACTAATCATTAAGATAATTTTTTGTAAAACATAGGTTTACAAGAAGTTTTAAATAGATTGTGGATAAACCTCACCAGAAATCGAGATGACTGTGTTATGCACTGTCAAATTGTAAAAACTTTAACTTTGTTAGTTTAAAATCTAACCGGTGAGGGAACCATCAGGTTACAAAATGAAGAAAGTTAGCCTGAATGTAGTAAGTGTCATTTATCTTAATGATGGCAGTACTTCATTAAGTAATTATCTTTTGTGAAAAACTTTTAAGTGAAAACATTTGCAGCAGATTACTGAGCCAATTTTATTGAGTTAATAGGTACTTATTATTCAAGTAAAGCTTTCCCCGGTTGTGAACAGAGACTCGTGTCCAGCAGTAGGACATAAAAAGGGTTGAAGGCATTCAATTACAGAAAATGTCTATCACAGCAATAACATGCTAGTAGGTAAACGAATCGATTTTAATACGTACGGTGATCAAGTTAAAAGCGAAAGTCATTAACCAAAAGACTGATTTGTCCGCCCCCTTAATACAGCAATATTTGAATACAAATACCATACATTGGACCTTATTTTTGGGTAGTATAAATATTCAATTAGTGTATCAAAACTATATAATTATCTATATGAAAAATCCACTCATAACTTTTTTTATGAACTAGTTCTCTACAAATTGCACTTAATGAATGTTATAAAACATTGAAAGTACTTACAAACTGAGTAATAGTTAAGCATTTTAACTATAATAGAGGGCTGGACGAAGAAAATCAGAAGGCTTATCACTAAATAAATAAACACAGTAATAAATAATAAAACAAAAAAATATTTATACTTTCGAGAGTTTCGAATGAATTTTAATATTAAATTTACTTCGTCGTGGTAGAAATTTGAGATGATGACATGAATGACATGACACCACAGATGACACACACAAATTGACAGAGTTTCTCAGAGCCTGCACAGACTACCAATATCTATTAGCGTACTGTACGCATATGACAGTCAAATATAGATTCTGTAAGAATAAACCATAATCTATAGCACGTACGTACAATACAACAATATAGTTTGTTTCGTTAATAGATAAATCGGTAGAGATGTAGGGCTGCTATTTATTCAAAACTTTTAGAAAGTTATCTTTGTTATATACTGACTCACCTTAATTAATTTACTAACACAGCTTCGTGCCCTATCCATCAAGAACTAAAGGAAATCAAGAATAGTCTGGTGCACACTTCACCACGAAACTCCATCCTCCATATTGTTGTTAGCATAGGGTAGTTTTACATTTTTGATAAGGGCTAACTAAGCTTTACGCATAATAATAATAATATACTACTTGTTCGTCAAAGTATTACTGGTAGGTTTGTAGTATGTTTTAGCCACCTACACGCTTCGTAGCGGACTGCGTCATCATCGTCTTTCGTTGGGCTTAAAAATGTAAATTTGGCCTCTAAATTTTATCCGACATAATGAACGTCCGTGCTTGATGGTGGTGCTCTTCGGCCTAATTCCATTTCATTATGGCAGCGGATTATCTTCCTCTAACTGGTTTTAGCTCATAACAAAAAGCCATCTAATTATTCTAACACTCTGCCTAATGTTGTAAATATCAAATACGAATCCACAGTCAACTGAAATCAACGTTCGTGCTGGCATATGCAGAACGTAAATTCTAATAAATAAAGAGTACAAAATAGCAGAGTTACTTTAATTTGGTAAAAAGAAACGAATGATTGCCATCCCTCAAAGTCCGAGAACTTGCAAAGCCGTGTCATGTCCCAGTAATTACTTGAGCTATCGAACGATTCACACCAGGACGTATCAGTGCGCTGTGCTGAGTTGCGGCTGCAAGATGTGGAACTACGAGTATACATGGGGTCACTATCTGCCACCGCCACAACTCTATAATCAAGTCAGTGATACTATTTTTTCTTATTTTTACTTAATTGTTCATTTGTAATAAATTTGTTTTGGTTGTCTGATATTCGGCACTCTGTTAGGTAAATTTATTTTAAATGACTTGTTTACTCATTTGTCATTCTCAAGGGTAGGTAATATACCTATAATTGTGTTGTTAAAATTGTATCTAGAGCTGATAAGTACTTTTAAAAATCGTTTGGGATTTTTGTTTATACCAGGGTTCAATTTAGTGTCTTAATCACTTTAGACATTTGCACAATCGGACCCTACCATTTGCCGGTAGTATTCAATATTTTTTGTAGATACTTACATAAAATTATCGTTGTTAGAATAATTTGTTACCGTTAAAAATCTATCAAAGCGCCTACGAATAAAAGGTAACAAAAGGTAAAAATTCTATTATAAAAATTCAAAATATAATTATTTACTTAAATAACTACAATTTGAATTACTCTGATCATAAGTAAGTGCCTATCTATGTATTTATCATTTATTTCTGTTGAAATCTAATTGTTAATCCGAATTTACTTATTTTACGTTGATTTAGCTGTTATACAATACTATCTGGTACCTGGTAGATAATTTAAATGTCTATCGTTTTCTAGTTTCCCATTGTTGTATTGTAAAACCCGATGTACATTGTAGCTTCATATCACGTAAGTGCAGAGTTGAACATGCGATGTGTGGTTATGAAATAATGGATAAAAGGTGGCGTGGAAGGTGTAGCATTTCATTATGTCCCTAAAGAAGTAGATAGTGATATTGGTGATTTGTTGTAGTAGGATATGAGTTTTATTGTCAGCACTGAAATATTAAGCTAGCTACTAATACCTAATAGTAATCTGTGGTTATGGCGTGGTGATGTTAACGGTTAATGTTTTCAAATTGCATTTGATGGATTTACATGATACTAAACATTTAAATCCCTTTAAACGACCATTCATGTATATATAATATTATTAGAATGCGAAGGTAAATTTCGCCACCAAGGTAATATTACCACCAATAACTTAGGAGGGAAACCAGGCGGTCCTGGAATAAGAAAACCCCTGGTTGATAAGTAAATACTCGGTTAAATATACGTATGTACGTATATTTAACCGAGTATTTAATATATATATTACAATCTATTATAATACAATAAGTATTTATAAATATTAGTAAAACAATTTCACAAACCTCTATTATGAACTTATTTTGAATGAAATATTTTGTAACAATGTTACCTACGTGCATGTGTTGAAATTGTTGTGTTGTGTGCGCCTTATTAGATTAAAGATATGATACCTATACGATATGAATCGCTCTTGGTCATGTCGATTTACGCAAGGCGACAGGAACACGGGTCACACAAGGTGTCAACTCTTCTTTAAAACGATTTTATCTTAGTACCTACCTTCTTACTAAATAAACGTTAACATTAATTAGATGGATTATCTATACTAATATTATAAAGCTGAAGAGTTTGTTTGTTTGTTTGTTTGAACGCGCTAATCTCAGGAACTACTGGTTCGAATGTGTTGAATAGACCATTTATCGAGGAAGGCTTTAGGCTATATAACATCACGATGCGACTATTAGGAGCGTAGAAATAATGGAAAATGTGAAAAAACGGGGAAAATTATTCATTCTTGACTGCTTCTATTGCGTGCGCTGCGAAAACGGTTCAAGATACGAAAAATATATGTATGAAAGAATTATTCCTATTGAAATGATCTAAAAAAATATTCGCGACAGTATATGTCTATCTTTTAAGATTAACTCACTAGAACCGTTTTTATGGTTATCAAATTTGGTCGAAATTAATGCATTATTTGTTAAGAGCTATGATAGCTATATTTATGAGAAAGGTTATCCGGCTATCAAGCAAGCATTACGGTTACTATTCTAAACGCGGGTGAAACCGTGTGGCACAGCTAGTATAATATATAAGTATTAATCTTATCTAATTAATTATTTAATAAGCAGCTTTTTATATTTAAAAAATTGTTATTGGTTTATTTCTTATTATTTTTTTATATTTATTTGCAAATAATTTTAAATTTTTATATAACATTTAATTAGTTTGTGTAATTTATCTTATATTGTATAAAATCTGGTATAAAATTGGACCATGCGAACCAATCCTTACAAATCGGACACCGCATCACGTATCTCACATTACCACGTTCAATGACTCTAAAGTTACGAGTCTTTCAGGCGTTAAAGCTGACGCCTTCACCCATTCTATCGCTATTATTCACTCACAGTGCTGGGCTTAGTCGGTTTAATAGCTCCTGGGTACGTGTTTATGTTAATATGTAATTATTTACACTGTAATTTCAGATTCGGTTCCATTCATGTTTCATAAAAAAAAGTTATGTCCATTCTAATCATGGTGAGAAAATTATATCACCCATGTAACAACTTGAATAGATTTTGGTGAAAATTGTAAAAGATACCACAAATATTCGAACATTGATTTTAAAATGCTTCAACGACTTCTGTAGAATAGCTGCTAAATTATAAATGACCTCATCTAGAAATATGTACAACGGGTTCCTCCTTTTGATGAGAATTAATCGAAAGAAATTAAAATCAGAGCTGAAAGCGAGGCAACCTTTTTTTCTCAAAGTTGGTAGGCGAAGTGTTTGAAGAGAAAATTCAACGCATTAAGTATTCAAAAGTTAAAGAAATGTCCATTGACCGAGTACGATTTGGTCAGACTCGAGAGTACCTACCCTCGGAACCTCTGAAGTTCCCAGGTTTTTTTAGCTGAGTGCCCGTCATTATGGGCATTAATCGAGTCTCTCATTACCGTCTTTTCTTAATTTCTCTTTCCGAAGGCGAAAATGTCTTTTATGTAACTAAGATGTGTTTATACAACGTCTTTCCTTTTAAAAGCAATTGAGTCGGGTACAAAGAAAATCAAACGAAGAAGTAAATTAAGGTGTGGGCTATTTTGTCATTGGTTTACTTTATTCATTGATATTTTTGTTTCTTCACTGCAATATAGGATGATGTTAAACCGATTGAGAGATTTAGAGTGAACTTTACCTTAGAAGTCTATTACTGAAGTAGTTAAATTAAGGTGAAATTATGATTTACATATATTACCTATCATCTAGAAACGTGGTGGTACTCCACAATTGTCAGATGTGATTATGGGATCCTTCAAAAAAGGTACTTAAAAATCTCTTTAATGCTAGTAACGTATTAGCGACTTCTCTGGTGTTGCCCTTGTCCATAGTATAGTACATGTCTGTTTGATTTTTAGGCATAGATTATTATAAAAAAAAGCTACATCTAAACTGTGCAAAATAAAATAAAAAAATCAGCGTAAACTCCAGCCACACAGCTTTATCTTTTTTCCTGATCGAGATAAATAGTTTTATTATTCTCATTCAATATAGGAGGCGGAGAATACGGTGGTCCTAAACATATTTGCATCGGCCTTCAGAGGTCCATACGTATAGTTTGCGTATTTGGGTCAAAGTGAGGCATAAAGCTGGGTCGAAAAGCGCAAATAAGCTTATGCCTCACCGATGCAAATCACTCATACAGACAATTTGCTTAAACATCTAAAGATATTTGAATATTACCAGCGCTTGTCCAAGGATCAAAATTCGACGTTTATTCATAAAAACTAGGTTTTGCCAATATACACAGATATCTTTGACGAAAAGTTTTAAATCAGAGTATACATTGTTTATTTACTTTTCACCCTTAGTCACAGACACTTACTTACCTACTATGTAAGAAAATTTAACCACCCAATTTAAGGGGCGAGGAGTCTAATAAATAAAATTTAATAAAATAAGTGTTAATAATGAAGTGAAAAGAATAACAACAAGTAAATATCTATCTAAGTTTATTCCAAACTGTTTAATAATAATGTTATATAAAAATTTAATAATATAGACTAATTATACCTTTGGTGCTAGCATATATTTATTGATTAAAATTTGTTGTTTAAAACTGTACAAATTATGCGACTATTTTATTTTTGACCTCCATTTAGCATATCAATAGAAAGCTCTCGGAAATTTACATTTTAAAAACAGAAACTCTTTATTGAATATTGCAATGCCCATTAATTCTAAGAGATCCCTACAATTTCTACCTCGATACGAAATGCAAATACAGCGATTGTTTCGCAGCACTTATCCGGGGGAAGTGGTCGTGTTTGCTTCTCGATTCCGATACAAATATTTACGGTGAGCCTCGGAATTATCAGCTCACAAATCAGTTCACTCAGTTCGTTATACATTTACGTGTTTATTTTGCGGTTCTGACACCAAAAGAAAAACAAGATATTATAATTCAATACAGCGTTGTCGCTTAGCAAAATATAAATCCAGATGTTCCAGTAAGGTGCACATCACATTTTTTTAAAAACTATATAATTAAAAATAGGCGAATATGTACCTGTCTCGTTTCATTTTATGAAATGAATGTTTAAATTTGCCTGAACATTTAACTTATTAGAGCTTTTAAATAATTTAATCACTCATTACTGATTTGTTTTCTCGCTGCTCGATTTTCTTTTATATTGCTGTTTCTGTGAATTCAATAATAGAATAAAATCAAAAATACTCGTATTATTGTTTCATATTTTGCTATTATCAATTAATAAAACGAATTTTTTTTAAATCAAATTCAATTTCTGTAGAAGAAATCGGCACGAGCAATCTGAAGGAGGCAGTGAGTTAAAACAAAAGCAGTCTTTTTGAGTTTGTCTGTAGAGTGTTTTAAAAGGAAATTCGAGTAATTGGGCTCTCAGAAGTTAAAGAAACGACGGTTGTACGAGTACGATCTGGTTAGACTTGAAAGTACTTAAAGCTCTGAAGTTTCCCGACTTTTTTCCAAGAGGCAGTCATTGCGGTATTAATCGGGTGATTCGTCTCTCATGACCGAGTTTTGCAGTTTACAGAAATTTGTCTTTTGGATTTGTGCACTTTTACGGAAAATATCGTTTGGACTGCTTACAAATTTAATGTTTGCTCTTAACTTATTTGTTTGATGTCACAATTTTGTTTATTGAATCTATTGAATTTATTGAATTGGTTTTATTCGAAATCTCTACTTTTCCTTATGTTTATTTTCAAGTACCTACATATTCTTTAAGTAAAGAAAGAAGTGAACATTCTGTAAAAAGTCTCAATAATTCTGGAAAATCACCATTTAATTTTTTCAAGTCCAGTGATTTGACTTCTCATACTGGACTTCCGTTGGCTGAAGATAGAGTCCAGTGATTTATATATGACAGTCTCAAAAGCGTAACATTTGTTAAGCGGGTCATTGTTCGTATTTAATCGAAATTTTAACATCGCGTCAAAACTTTCTTGCGTCACGGATAAATACACACAGCAGCGTTATTTGAATTTTGTCATTTTCCTGAACGATACAAAAGACAAAGATTTTACTTGTAAAATATCAGAAGAGTTGCGATAAAAGTTGGAACCTGCGACATGGTTCCCCAAGGGGCCACTTGGCAGTTGTCGGTGCAATCTGCCGCCCGCGGCTCAACGGCGAACGACACGCCTCGATGTTTTAACACGGATAGCGTCCACGTTTGCTGCTTATTTTATGTTTATTTAAATATCTGATAACTCTCAATTCAACATCTTAATAACCAGGCCACAATATACCTAATATCGAATTAAAGTACTCTTTGTTATAGAGTAAACTTCTACTAATAAGAGCTCAGTCAGTATCGGAAGCCCGTATTTATTAAAATTCAAAAACAGAATGTACATAATCAATTTTACACGTATGTATGGAATATTACTTTTGACTTACAAATGTAACTACAATATTAGTTTAGGTGTCATCAAAATGAACGTCGAGTATTTTAAACAGGAAATAATATAAGGAGAGCCACAGGCTGTCATAAGTCGCATGAAACACAAATTTATCGTATAAGTATTACAAAAAAGCGTTTCTTAACTACACTATTAACGATTGAATTGAACTTAAGTAACCTTTTTCCGATTTCCTTTTACCCGATGACCCAAAGTAACCCACCGTAATGTATACAAGCCGACTTAGTCCACGAGTACATGTGCGTAAAAGCGACAAAAACCCGCATTTTCGTGGCTCAGGGCATTAACTTCGTAATCTTTATTAACGGAGCGGACGCCCTTAGAATCGTTTCAGAGGCTTTTAATCCACGGTCATTCACCACAAGACACACTCGTCTCCGCTCTCAGCACTAGAATGAGCTTTGTACAATAAAGTACCTGCGTGCGTTAGTACTAGATGGCATCCATTAACAGTGAATCTTCCAAATGTGTGTGCTATAAAACGTGTTTACGAGTATGTTACCGCATAATCAAGCGATTTTCATACGCATGAGCAATTACGTATTTGAATACTGTAACATTAGCTGGAAACATAGTAACATAATTATATTATATTCTAGGTACATGATAAAAATTAGAATACCTACATTTAAAATTTTTTTTGCACAAACCTTTTTGTTATCTCGTGGGCGACATCAGCGTCATCACCGCACGAGAGGCCAATGCGAAGAACCCCATATCATAGTCCACCGGAAGTGACATGTAATGAAAATGGCACACAATTTTTTTTATACCTAGTTCACTAGCTGGTGCCCGCGAATTCGTCTGCGCATGATTAGTATTTCAAGGAATTCACGCAATATCTTTATAAATTGTAGCCTATGTGTTATTCTGATGTACAAGCTATAATATTGTAGAGTTTCAATAAAATCTATTCAGTAGTTTTTACGTGAAAGAGTAACAAACATCCATCCATCCATACTTACAAACTTTCGCGGTTATAATATTAGTAGGACACTAATTATCCTAATTAGTTCGATATTGATCATGTATGTATACAATGTTAAATAATTGATTTTAAACCGATATATAGTGAAAAGGGTTCAATGGAAACGCGTAGCCGGCATGAACGCGCCTCGCTGTAGGTGATCACTGGTAATTATTAAGCATTAATCTGTAATTAAGAGCGTCCAGAGCGCAGCAGGACTGTGTTGCCATATACAGCTAAACTGCCCATGGGAAACGGTGAGGATATTAGGGGCAAGTATGGGCAGTTTTTTGCTTGGCAGTGCGAGGGATAATTGATGATTTTAAAGATGTTTGGTAGGCTCTGCAAACTCGTGATGTAGGTACCACTGCCACACTCTTTACTACCGGAAAGCGATTTATTATGGGCCGGAATCGTGTCAAATTTCACATTTGATTTTTTGTTTTTTTATACAAACTTGCTCATAAACAAATTGTTTGATCCCCAGGTAACCATGACGACAGGACTGGATCGGGACACGATACGCGCTGCATACGAAGACGTCAGGTCTGATGGGTCACCTACGGAATGGTGAGGAGTAATGTTACACTTACAAAATACTCTTCTTAAATCTTTATTAGTCTACAAAACTGTTACTGTAACTCACAGTAGACAATTAATGTGTGCATATTGCCAATAGATGGCGCTAGAAGACACGGAGTTTATTGACTCATGGTCAGTCTTACTAAATATCATTAGAATGATGGGTTGACACTAAACATGAAGTGACGTTAACAAATGGAGGGAATAAACAATTTATGCTCTTACTTTTAAACTTTTCGTAACGGATATATGTATTTATTAATTATTAATAAAACACAGTTTTTATGAATAACGGTTAGACTGGACTCATGGGCGAATGGAGTATTTGACACTACACACAATGAATTGTAAAAGATTTTTTATATAAAAGTGAACAGTACAAATGTCAAAAATTTTAATATGATTCACATTGGTAAATAAATTTTATTTTTATTTCCTTTGAATCAATAAAAAATCTGACGTCTTAATGTGTATTGGTCATACAAAATGTTTGGAGTTGTATTTTGACAGCACAATAAAAGTATTTCATTTGACTTGCTTGTCAAATACTAGACCCATTGTAATTAAAATTTATCTGAAAGCAGTGCAATTCATCAAAATCGAGTTGCAACACTTTTTACGATTAAAAGAAATATAGGTGTTGAAAGGAGCATCGAAATCTCGACTTGGAAAGGCAAACAAAACATCGATTTATTTCGTTAACTTATTATTTATTTACTTAAGTTTTTGTCCGGCATTCGCCATAATACGTGAGCTGAGGCTGCTCAGCATTTTCTACGTGATCCATTCTTTATAATTTATTTAGTGCAATATATCTTGGATTTAGTGCGAGATGATAGTGCTGTAAAAGTAACGAAAAATCGGGTGCCCGCATTTATTCGGTACTATAACAATTAGTACGCGTTACTCGATCTATAACTATACTATACTAAATCGATGACTTAAGAGCATAACGAGCACGTAGCCAATTAGGCGAAACGACAAATAATTTTGGCGAATTTAGGCTACTTTTTATAGAAAAAAAAATTTGGCGACTTGGACCGGGATTCGTCTGCCAACACTGGTCATAACACAAATCACTTTGTTCCAATCTTAAACTTGACACGGAGCATCTTAACGCGGGTGAAATCGCTGGGCGAAGCTGGTGATGAATAAAATTTTTAACTTTGACTGTGAATGCGTCTGTCGGCAGGGCGGTGTTCAAATTCGATGGCGCTCGCATCGTCTGCTCAGCGCGCGGCAGCGACTTCACGGAATTCCGCACACAGTTCTCCGATGACGACCGCGCCTTCGGATACCTAAGGTAAAGAGATGGACGATCACTTCAAGATAAGAACGAAAGAAAACACATTTATTTAATGAATCCTAACATTGTAGGGTATGTGTAGATATTTGTATGAAGAAATAATAATAACGCGCGCGCCTTTACCTCGGTTGAAAGTATCCTTCAACCCTTTTTTATGTCCCACTGCTGGGCACGAGTTTCTACCCACAACCGAGGAAGGCCTGAGGCATACTCCACCACGCTGCTCCAATTCGTG
>DWQL01000881.1:0-13012 GCA_018231265.1 Noctuana haematospila | reverse complement strand
ATGTTAGAAGAATCCTCCAAAATATATTTATAAGGAATTATGTTCCTTATAAATATATATTTAAAACATTACGAAATATAATCAAAATAAATATTTATTCCGTTTAAACATGCCTAGAGTTAGTGAAACAATATTTTACGTTGTCCATATCAAAAGTTACTCAATAAATTGTTACTGGGCACACGTGATGTTAGAAAAACGTCATTCACTTCTTTTTTCACACACCTAAAGAAGCATGCACACTAGAGCGCACATCATTTTAGAAAATCTAGCGACATCTAGCGACAATACACACAAAACGACACAAACATATTGATTCAGATGCAACACGTACAGACTACATGCACTCAAAATCTTAAGACCTTTTATGAAAATTTATTAGAAAGCGCTTATTTATAATAAACAGCAGTTTATGTTAACATTATTAGTAATATTATTAATATCATAAAGGTCAGCTGTTTATTGCCACCTAAACCAATGCCCGAAGTCAACAGAACTAAATTTTCCGGGCGTAAACACTATTTTCACAATATATATAATATCTGCTTAAACTCACTGATTGCCCGTAAAGAGCATAATTTTTTTGAGTGGCTATTTTAGTCGATTTAACCGTAACAGATGTTTGCAAGTCAATGCATATTTCATTGTAAAGAGGTGTTATATGTTTCATGTATCTAATATTTAAGACAAAATTGATAACTATAATTTTCTTGAAAATTTTAATTTCGTTTTATATTCCTCTACATTTAATATCACACTCATTCGTTTTATGTGTAATCGATATTATTAAGCGACTTGGCTGAATATGATAAATTAGGTATTTAACAAACAAAAATAGAACCACAAACCGGGAATACTAATATCCACATATATATATATATGTGTAATTAAAATCACATAAAATTATGCATTCATATGTAGTGGACACTGAAATCACACAATTCCACAAAAAGCAACGAATTGTCTTTAGTTAATCTTTAAAAAGTTTAGTTGATTTATTAGATTACGAAGAAAACTCATAAATGCTTACCTGGTGAACACCGGCAGCATCCACAAGTTGGGACTGTTGCCAAACACCTCCTTAAAGTTGTTGAAAATACCTACGGAGAAGCCGTTTTTGTCGGCACCGCCACGGAACATCGGCGCTCTGAAGGCTTCTGCAAAAACACCATCGAGTTATTATGTACTATGTACCAGTGATGACACAATTTGACACCGAATAAAAACGTAGTAACATGAGATAAAGTTAGTATCTAGTCGGTTCATGTGCTGATGATAAGTGGTCACTGAGACCTAATATACACTATAAAAGTGGATAAATAAGAGATATTCTCTTCGAACTTACTTAACTACCGATTACCATCTACCAACAATATTACTTACATTACGAACAATTAGTTTAAACATAACACTGTTCAGACTTTAACGTTATCTATACAGTTAATGGTAATAACACGAGATAATTATTGTACATAAATAATAATATTCATTATTATTCCAAGCTCTTTTTCACCTTTACTCTGTTAACAACATGGTTACAGTTGATGAAATGAGTTAATTAATATCGTACACAACAGTACCACAAAAATCTTGAAACAAGTGTCCGCAATTACCATTGATCAAGGTTTTGAGCAAATTGTTTACAATAAGGCCAGTGGGACTGCCCAAGCGTCGATACGTTATGAGAACATCTGAAAACAAACTTTGCGTTTAAGAGGGAGGTTCAGCTATATTGCACATCTTTGATTTTATATTTACTATATATAGTACTTACATAATATAAAACATGAACACCTAAAAAAACATAACAACTACACTATAATGTTTTTTACAAATTCTAATTTAGGTAGGTACATTAAAAAGCAACTTTATATGTTAATTTATATGTACGAGTATATTTTACGGGTTATTGAGGAAATACGGGTATGTATTTGACGCTTACAATATACGCTATCGCTATGCACAAAATTGTTCTAGAATTTTTATATTTTACAAGTTTTGTACACGCTCTTAATAATTTATTGTTGTATTCCTCTATGTGTCAAATTGCTAAACCAGAGTATTTATAGAGAAATACCCATAGAGAAAATATAAAGACGCACTTTTAGACTGCTCTTTACAGAAATCTTCTGCACAATCTTAATACTTAAAATTATATTAGACATTGCGACAATGGTTAAAGTACTCTTGCCAGCACAATTATTGTATTTTATTTAATAAATAATTAAAAGTAACCTTATACCAATCCCTCTTCACAGCGGTACGTAAATATACCCGAGTGTTTGACATTATCATGATCAATGATATTGCGGACACTATGAAATATTCAAACGTTTTACTTATAATAAATTGACATAAAATACATGGGCGGAACCCAAAATGAATCTCATACTCCTTGTTATTTCTTAATATACCTACTACATACTTAAAAGTTGGCTTTGATGATAAAACAAATACTATAATCTCTTGTATATATGCAACCGCTTTCAATCATATTTTATCTGTTCTTTAATTACGAGACTGTGTAGATCTATATCAAGTTATAGAATTTTAAAAAAAGTAGCGAGCATGCAGACCAAGATATTCGTTGTGTATTGATTTCTCTACAAGATCCACATACCTCGCACTATTTTCTGAGTTTCAAAGCTCAATACTTTCAACAGAAACAATTAATGTGTCTCCGGATCACGGCATGAATTCAAATTAGAAGCTAATAATAAAATAGGAGTTTGTAACAGAGAGTTTGTAATAGAGACGAGTAAATATATACGAACCTAAAGTGGTCCTATTATGCGCTACAAGGTAACAATGGTAGCCGAACAGCGAGCCGAGCGAGATCGCGAACATTAGCGCTACGAAAAACGCGAACACTATGTGATAGCGGCCCGCGCTCGCTAACGTGCCGAAGTCCCCCTGCAAATTGATACAAACGTTTATTTAATAACATGTTTACAACAGTCATCATTATCATCAACAATTGCAATAGTGATAACAATTTTTAAAATGTGCTAGCCTTTAAAATGATTACTTGTCAATAAAATTATAACTCGCGTTACGTAAACAACCCACTTAAAGCAAATTTAAGACATATGGTTTTCTCATTGATGACAATTTCTGACAATGGTCAGAGGCTCTGACTCAGAGCTGGATCAAATTGAAACGGGATCACACGGGCAGCAATTTCAAATAAAAAGGATCAACAGAAAAGAACCCATTTCTTTTTATTTGGACAGGCTTTATACTTTAGATCCCGTCAGCCTAATATAATAATTGATATCAGAAACAAAAAAAAACCATAGGTTAGAATATTTAATAGGTGAAAATAAAATTAGACGAAAGGGACCTGTTATTATAAGTACAAAAAAAATGAATCTTTTACAAATTTTAATGTGTAACTAATTTAATTATATTATTATTAACATACTAAATAATGAACGCATTACTCTTATAATAAGGTAACATATATGAAATAACCAATTAAACGCTACAGTGCTATCCCAGCTTATCATATAAGGAAATACACACTAAATTACATATCTACTGCAACTCAACCGAAACATATAGTTTAGAGTATAATATTGGGTACAATAATGTATATAGAACAGTGTATGACTAAGAATAATAAATATTTTACGTTCTACATTTATTGTATATAATATTAATTATTAAATATAAAGTTAAATTAGGTGTATGAAAGCGTTAAGATAAATTATACTATCATTGAAGAAATTAATTTTATATACCTGTATAGGTAAATAAATAATTTTGTAATAAGGTAAATTAATAATAATGTAAGTAATTAAATAGATTAAATAAATAGTGAATGTTTGTTGTTTGTCTTGTAAGTGTAATGTGGAAGATGACAACGTGGTAATTTATGTACCAACCTAAAAATATAAATTGAGCAATACATATAAATACATTGCTTATTAAATGCTAGAATAAAAATTCATATTCAATGAATTAAGAAATGAAGTCATTCCCACTGCGATTATTTTTACTTAATATTAATATTTTGTTCATATAAGATAATAAAGTTGATGATTCCTAAAAATTGGGTAATGTTGGTAAATAGTATGTGGGTAATAAGGGTTAAGGCAATATGTATTCTAGATACTATTAAAAGTTTATCTGATAAAGCTGAGCCGAGAGATTACGCATTATCTACTATCACTGATTCATACTAAGTTCAGAATGCTAAGGTACGATGCATATGTGTCAAATTAAAAATGTTTAGCAACTCATTTTTATAGCATCAATAGGTATTATTACATATTTTTTAATAGGTAATTTATTTATTTATTTATGATCGCCAACATAATTAACATTAATTTATTAAAAACATTAACATTAAATAAAAGATTGCTAAATGTAATTACAGTTAGAGGCGAAGACAACTAGTATATAAAGCGAGTAGACACATATTAATACTTAAAAAAAACATATGAAGAATCTGTTGTATATAAATAAAAATCCCTCTCTCTATTCTCAATTTGGTATAAATTCATATAGACTTATATATACAGTACATATAGATAGTAGGGTCATGGTGGATTATTTATTTTTTAATTTCAAGTACTGCGATATATTGTTAAATTGCAGTGGGCTTTTTTTCACAAGTTACATTTTTGTGTAGTCTAAATGTACACTTGTGATTTTTTTATTACATTTATGTCGGTGATTACTGATTACCATTAATGTTGTGTCGTAAACAACTATAATGTAGTTATTGAAACAATATTAACTAAAAAGTCGTAAAATTTACAAATCATAATTTTTATAGGTCTCACGCTGCTGTGGATTGAAGATAACTTCGGAAGGATATATTGTCACTTTGGCTAAGAATAATCACCATGTTCTAGTCCTCAACACCCTTTACATTGTCTGAGGAGTAACTTGATGGCTGTAAGTCTGCATACTACACGATCTCACATTTATTCCCTATATTTTATATTTAATTGCCGATTTTACATAGCTTAACAATTTTGCTAAACCAGTATTTGACTACTTACTTTGTTATTTTATGTTAAATTTCACATTAGTCTGATTTTAACATGTCCATTTGCAGTGAACTCGTGATCCCAATTAGCCTATTATGTCTCCCTGTGTTGTGGAAATTTAGTATGTTAAGATTCATTGATATCACTGCTTGTGGATGTATTTTTTTATTTCCCAAAGTACTTGCGTATTTTTGGTTTCTATAATTTCGTTTTATTATGGTTGCATTTAGTTATAGTAAGAAAGAATCCAAAGTTTAGGCTAGTAAAAACAACTTTTTTTTAATTATAATCCAGTCAAATAGATACATGAAGAATTTATCATTTTATTGTAGATTTTTCATATTTGGTAGAACTATATAAATATGATAGACTGTTTCTTGTTACTAATAGTCATTTTTTATTTTAAAATCTTAAGGTATACAGTAAATTTTATAAGTAATATTTCAATACACATTTCAATACCTAGTTGTCAAAGCTTATAGTATAAACACCAAGTATGATTTATCTATGATTGAATGCGGGGAAATACTTCGAATGATTGACTTGCATTATTAAACTTTTGTTTCTAAATTTAGCTGCTGGTATGGTTCCTAGTTCGAGTGAAGTTAATAATACAATGTCAATTAGAGGTCTGCGTGGGAGTGTCGCCTTATTGCATCAGTTGCGTTACTCCAAACAACACCTAAATAATATACGTATATTATATTTAAATGTGTAGAGTTCAGAACGCGTAACGCCTGGCTGACCTCTGAGCATTATTTTGCTATAGTGATCACTTTTGAACGCACAATTGAGTTATTGTTAACAAAATTTTAGTCTTATTATGACCAAAGGAGGCGACACTAAAATTACGTGCCATCTAGTTTAGGTTAATCGCGTATACAATATTATATATTGTCCGTTAAAATATATTTACCATTTACAGAATTCTACTCTTGTGTCTATACAAAATGTTTTCCATGTACTATTGTTTTGAGAGCCTATATATGAAAGATTTTTCATGAGTAGGCATATTTCATATACCATTTATGTATAGTGTTTGGTTGATTTAAAGCAAAAATGTTGTGATGCTTACGTATATGCGAATATCATTCATATTAATATCTGCAATAACTTTGTACAATGTAAACATAAAATATTTAAAAGTAGACATTTACATAAACAAATTGTTTATGTGGCATTTTCGTGCATATATATCCATATTATCCATACTATACTCATAACGTATTACTATATTAAAGTTAAGGTTTTAAAACTTGAAAGTCACTTATCAACTAGTTATTAGTCATTTCGAAGCAAGTATATTCTATCTTTAATGTTATGCAAGTAATTACTATCACAAAACAATTTACTGAGTTCTTTAATTCATTATTTGGGATTTCTTTGCCTTGGATCTTCTGAGGCATAACCAGTATATTATTACTATTGGCACGAGATATTTATATATCCATGAATGTGCCATAGTAAACATTCTTTGATTTATGTAATTTAATTATGAATGGTCGGAATCCTTATACAGTTCGTCAAAATTATATATTTTAAGGCTATCCACGTTTCATATTCTAAATTGAGATTTGTTGATTAGTTAGTTGATACGAAAATATTATATTTGGGGTTTACATAACGTTGAAATAGTTTTAACTTGCCAGTTAACTGGATTGGTTGAATCGATGACCGATACCTTGATAATAATATGGTATTATTGGTGGTATTGCATTTCGAAGTAATGGTCAAGTCCTTTGAATGATTGGCTAGTGTGGTAACTTTAGTCTTCCAATAGGGACAATTACAAAATTTTGGCAACATACTTAACCAAAATTATTGCAATAAATTTAGTCAAGGTTTGTGAAATGTGCTATTTTAAAACCACTAGCTAATTTTATATTATATTAAAATATACATTGATATTGTGAAAACTGTTACTGTATTATATATTCTTGTTATTATAGGCGACCATTATTTTGTTTTGCAATGCATTAACGTTTTCAAAAATAATAGTACTTAACCAGACCACCTAAAATTGAGTGTGATATTTTGTTAATATTTTTATTTAATAATGCTCTCTAATTTTCGTCGACTTTTTAACAAAGTTTAAAAGTGAAGCATACTTTACTAAAATAGTATCTTTTAGTTTTGTTTTACAAACCTTAGTTCCTGCTTTTTTAAATTAAATAGAAGTGTTTTAATAATATAATAATAAGTCACTTATAAGATAGTAAGTGTATTGCGAAGCCATATTATTATCATTAATTAAAAGTTTAATCAATATAGCAATTTATTAGCGACATGTGTAATCCAATGTATGTACTTAATTAGTATAGTTTATTGTTTGTTGTGTATTGGAACCGTTATAAACATTGATTACATAAGCGACATTTAATGTGATATGAGCAATAATAGAGAGACATAAAGAAACAGAATTAATGAAGACTTCAACAAATAGAAAGACACGCATATTGATTGGGGCGCGGCAGTTCAGAGTCGCAGTCGTAACTCGTAGAGCCAGTGATAAGTTGAATTCGAGGTTGAGTCTGAATTCTCTATTTATTAGTGAGTAACTTTTGGGTTTATTTTTCATATTGTTTTTAAGTTATTTGTTCAGGATTTTTTGTCCCGATAGTATTAGGGAATTTTATTTTCTTTATTTTAACTAGGTTAAAATGAGTCTACATACCCTTCGTGGATGATAGGTGTGATTAATACTCTGATTTTTCATTTATCTATTTTGTTTTATTATATGTTCTGGGCCTATATTTAAATAGTATTTTTGGCCAGTTTGTTTAGGCCTTTAGATTTTACGAATTTTTACTGCCAAATTATTTTCTTACCATATTTGTGCATGTACAGTAATTATTTTATTGTATAAATATATTATGTAAATTAGTTACTAATTGTTGCCAATTTTTTGTTTTTAATATTCAGGGTTTTAATATTATAATATTCAATTTTTATTTGTTGTCCATTGATCAAAATTATTGTGTGTTAGTGACGTAAAATTAACCGAAATAGAACTTTAATATGAGCCCCAAAGGGAGCGTTTGACGCTATTAATAAATATTGCTTAGGGTTGCATAAAATTATTAAAATGTGGTGTGATAAGTTTTGGATAATTTTACAAATTATACTATTTTATGTGTGAATTTCAATATTAATAAATTTGAAGTTAAATATCATATATATGTGTAATTTTTCAAATAATTGCATTGGTATAATCACTCTTCAGAGTATTCAAAAAGTATTATTATTTATACAATTACTTTTTCCTGAATTATTTTTTGGTGATATTGTTGACAATGTTTCCTTTGTTCTTGCCATATGTCTAACGTAGGTGTCGGCGTAGAAATTTTTGTAGTGATAGTATTTTTCAATTCTATATACAAAAACAGTATCACACGTTTGCCTACGGGTGGTGTTGTTTAGAGTGTTTGTTAGTGGAAGAGGCGGGACGCGGCGGTATTCGTCGCGCCTGCTCGGCTGTATATTCTTGCTGTAGCAAGTAAGCACTTAGAATGGCGGTAATGGCAGGTCAAATGGTATTTATTGTCCATTGACATTACTTGATAATAATTGTATCATTAGAATACATTACAGTAGCCTTTCTCGGGAATCTTAAAAGTTACCTATATACACTTTAAAGCAATTTTTGGTAAATATATTTCTCTTAAATCTATATTCCCATATGTATCCAGCAATAAATTAATTCAGTAGATGTAGTTATTACATTGTGTGACGTTGAACATTTAACTTTCATATTATTATAATGTTGCGTCAGCCTCGTCCCTGCTGTAATGACGACTTTTCGCACACATGTAATATTTGTAATTTGTTCGATGACAAATAATGTAATAGTTGTAGGGTTCGCAGCGCACAAGGTGAGCTCTAAAATGTTACCCTCCCTATTGGAGGTGGGCGTATTGCCTATGTTGTGGCACCAAGCACAGCTCGTTTGCTCCGACGAAGTTTTATGGCGTTACATTCAAGTCTTTATCACTTACGGACCGTGTAAAATGACCGTGGGTGGGGTTCAGCTGTTTTTACTTTCTATTACTTAGCATTGGGTCCGGATAGGGCACAGTACGCTGATCACCTGCTTGCCTGACAAGTATAGTGATCATAAAATAGGCATTGTTTTTATCGTGCTCCATCAAAACTATCAGTAATTAGAAGGACAGTAAATTATATTTCATCATTATTGAAAATGAGTACTTGAAAATATTAATTATATATTTCTGTTTACCCACCTTACCACTAACACCCTCATTTGGTCTCTACTTTTAAAAACCAACGTTTAATAAGGTTGTGAGCTATATTTCCATTGGGATTTTAAGCCACATGAGTGCTTGTGCAATAAATATCACAGTTTGGATCTAGGCTTTTAAATTATTATAGATTATATACATTGTTGAGCTGATTATAAAAATTTAATATATTATTATACCTTTTAATATTGTTAAAGAATTCTAATTGCATTCCACATCTAGAGTGAACGAATTTGAGATGACCATTTTCAATCTACATTACTTATACAAGTTATTTTTTTTTTACAATTGTAGGATTATTAGTGTTGCCAATGGTTTTTTTCCTTTAGTCAGTAAAAGTACAAATATTTTAATATACAATTCTTGGTATTTACGTATTGTAGTGTCTTATTTTTAATTGATTTGATTCTGTAACTTTAAGCATAATTTTTCAGATAAGTGGCCGTTCAATACTGTACTACATCTCTCAAATTAATCAGTAATTAACAAACATATCATACATAATTCATTTATCTTGTTTCACATTACGTCTTTTGTGTAAATAAACATTTTGAATATTGCTTGTAGAATGTAAGCTAACTATCCCACCTGCCTTGTTCATTGGATTCATGGTTTTTAATAAAAGAACCACTTTAATATCCTTATTGCGATGAATAATTTCCATTTCCAGTGCTGATGCATGCAATATTTTATTGTTTTACATGCGTTTGACGTAAAGTGTTAACAATATATAATTATTTTAAACTTTCAACTTCAGCGGTTGCTTCTCTCCCCTTTCCTCTCTCTCTATCCCTATCTATATGTATTTGTTTTTTACTTTGTACGGTAATGGCTTTTGTTTTCAAATTAGTTTTAAGTATATTTTAGTTTAAACTTATAAGTTTTTATGTTAAAACGTTTCAAATTAGTTGTATTTTGTTTGTGTGAAAGGTGCATGTTCCAAATGCATATTTTAATTTTGATCCAAAGATTTCTCTTACTGATAATATTTTCATGATAATTAAATGACATTTGTGGAGTGTGCATTGGTATTTGATACTAGAGTTACAATGTTTTTCTGTAGTTGGTGCAGCCGAGCAAATGTCTACTATATTCTCATAAGAATATATTGCTCAATAATTTAATTCTGTTAAAAAGTATATTAAACTTAGGTGTAAGTCCACAAAGCGTGTATGTACCTATAATTGTGGGCTTCAGTGACACGAAATTATATCTTACAGACAATACCCTCCGTGAAAAAATTTTAAAACATTGTAAACGTTAAAGTTTATTAGATGTAGATGTTTGCCTTTAAGGCAGCTTGCCTTGTGTGCAAGTTGCAAGAGGCTCCAGCAGCATCAACACATGAATTATTAGCTCTGAAATCATTCATCTAGACTGCATTTCAATATCAATTAGTAACAAATCTTTGAACATAGTTTTTCTTCATTTATCGATGTTGTGTAAAAATTAAATAGCAGTTTAGATAATGTCTTCAGTATACCCATGTGTGGTGTGCGCTGAATGCCACAGTCAACGAAAATTGTTATCCATACAGGAGTCTCTGCTGCATTGTGCCTAGATCTTAGAAGTTAATGATGTTGAGGTAGAGTTAATCTCAAATATTTTGGCTCTTTGAATATTCCGTGATATTATTTTGTTTTTTTCATGAAAATGTATTTACATTATTATACATACATACACTTAGTAATATTGTATACATGAATATACATTGCGTAGTTTGTAACTTTATTTTATTGTAAAAAAAAATAAGATGTCCAACTATCCGCATCTGTCTATAATGAGAGTTGTTGAGGAATTGATTGCACTACAAGCTACCTTAGTCGCAAACTAATGCTATTGTTTGTGCACGGACACTGGACAGATGTAGAGTTAATTTCATACATTAGTTGCACATCTTTTATGACCAAAAATTTCCGCGAACGTTTCTTGAGAATTTAATGGTTCTTGTACGGTCTTCGTAGCTGTTTAGAATTTTCAAAGAACATTAGCGGTTTCCTAATTAAGTTTATTATTGAACTGTGGCCAGGATAACAACAGCACAGAGCAGTGTAATACAGAGCCTGCCTAAAATATATTTTTGTCATGATTTTATTTAGGTATATACATGTTATTATTCACATATTACAGTTTTCTCAATATTAGCTTGTATTTTAATTAAGAAATAATCATATTTAACATTGCCAGGTGATCAGCAACCTGCACTTTAATATTTTTGGAAACTATTGAACTTAAATTGTACTGACTTTATAAATATATTTACTTCAATAAAGATTTTCCATGCCACTAAAATTGTTTTTTATTTTATATTGAATGACACCAAGTGCTAATATTAGGGTAGATTGGTCAATAATTTAGGTACTTTTAGGCCACTAACCTCTATTTCAAGTCTTCATAATCATATAAATGTAACTGCATTAAGCAGTTCGTCAAACGGGTAGATCCCATTTAACTATAATACCCGGGCCGTAAATAATGCACATGCAGCTAAAGTGGGAGGTAATCGCTAATGGGGCCACTGTTTGCAGAGCGTCATCTGACATTCAGTTCCTGTGACATTTTGTCGCTCTCTGTTCTCGTTTCGCGACATATATTATTCCAAAGATTTATCTTGTTTATAATAAATCTATGTATTATTCTGTAATATCTTAGCTTTTCATATAATTTAAGAGCTTTTTACTAACATTTTTATGTAGATAAAAGTATTGTCACCATGTCCGTAAAAACCTCTTTGAAAACCATACAAATCTTTTGTAATCTATTAGATGTTTAACTAATTTATTGTTAACGAAACATGGAGGAAACCGAGGAAAATGTAAAAAATTAAAATTCGAAGCAATTTTAAATACGTATAATTGTATAAGAATAATAAAGGTAAAATATATAATCTATAGGTACATTTGTAATAGCTTAGCTATCTTTATAATATAAGATTATAATAATATGACAATATGCTTGTTTAATAAAAAAATCACAATTATTATTATATAATGCCAGTAGCTATGCCCTGTATACACATTCACCTGCAATCCAAGTGGAAAGAACTTTTAAAGTATCAGGGTTCAGAATAACAAAATCTGCATCACAGCCAAAGTTTAAATTTCCCTTCATATGATCGATGCCTAATGCTTTAGCTGGGTGTAGTGATGCGGTCTCTAACGCGTATTCTAAGGAGCAATCTGAAAAATTATATGAATAATAATAGATAATGGACAAGCTCCACAATCAATAATTAATAAAATAAGTTTATTCTTCTCAAAAATTACCTAATCTTAAGTTGTTAAAAGCCTGAAGCCTGCTCCACCACGCTCCAAGGCCAATGCGAATTGATTGAGATATGGTTTAGTGGCCAACCCGTGTCGGATCTTGTCAAACTGCCCAAAGGGCCTCCGTCCAGGTTAACAGACTTATCTATCAATAACAGCTGCTGGGACCGACTGTTTATCTTGCCCTCCCAATCCGGTCGGATACAGATAATCCGTGCGTAATCATTTTATATCTGACCATTTATATTTTATACCATCCCTAACCTACATACTTTGTGATATAAGTATGTAGATATATTAGAAAAATATTATATTCTTATAATTTATCATCAAAAAGTTAACATAAATAGCAAAATTGTAATTACTTGTAGCTTGTTTGAAAGATATTACACACTCGTCAAGGCCCGTCGTGCTTCCGCATAAGACTTTGGTGCCAGAAACATAGGCCCGCCCATTTTCAACATTAACTGACTGTGGTCCAATTCGG